>JAZHYW010064493.1:0-25824 GCA_037355805.1 Ixodes ricinus
TTTGATCAGTCAAAGATTACTCTTTCGAAGCTAAACAGATTCGCCGGTAACGCGAACAGCGATTCTGAAGTAGAGGTCGCACGCCCGTCGCCTGCCGCCATCGCTTAGTTCGCTTCGTTCAGCCGTCCAAAGCCCACCCGCTACTCCCGCGATACGACGGCATGTTGAGAATTACACAGGGAATGCACAGAGTGCTTCCGGTTCTCTGTGCAACATTTTTTTTTTTCATTCAACGTATTTGCAGTTTTTCAGAAGCCGGAAAAAAATAGGTATATTTTTTAATGCGTTAGTATTAGAACGCTCGTTTTGACAAAAACCTGGCGGTGTATTTCGTTTGTCAGCACTAGGAAGAGAGGGAGAGGGTGACGCGTGCGACGCTTCGATTATTCAAAAGCGCTGATGTCAGCACGCGTCAACCTCTCCCTCTTTCGCCGGCGCTGACAAACTGACAGACACCGCCGAGTTTTCGTCAAAACGAGCCCTTTCGGTTTCGTCAAGGGAGCGCTGCATATCTGGCGCGGAGCCAGAGAGGAGGAGGCGCCGCGGCGCGGTGGAATGCGGGAGCGCTCAGTTGACGCTTCGCCGTCGACGGTTGTCCTTCGCTCTGGTTTTTCGTAGTAACGGTGCGTGGACTGTGATGTGTGTTTAGTTAAAACGATGGATACGGTTACCTCCATGAGCGATATGGATGCGGTTCCTTCCACGAGTGGTATGGATGTGGCTCCTTCCACGAGTGATATGGATGACCGAATCCATGGGTCTCGATGTACTCTGACAGGCAGAGTAAAGAAAACAGGCGAAAAAATTACAGGAAGCTCGATTGGTGGATTTTTAGGGAACGCGTTCGCATGACCTTTTAGGAACGCCACACAGGCCCCCATTGGGAAACGCCAACGCGTTGGCGGTGACTTTGGGAGGTGGTTATAAATGCTGTGGACGGAATAAATTTTTTTAGCTGAGTTTTTCTGTGTTCTTACACTTATTTACAGCCCTTGGGGACTTATTTCTGTGACTTCTAACACTTTTTGCTTTCAAGTTTTCTTCCCAGTCTTAGGATTTTGACATCATGATCAACACTGACCCTGTAACGAGGCCAAAAAGAGGCAGCAAAAATATAGAGGAAGCAAAAGTGAAAGTAATAGGAGAAAGCCAAAACAGAAGAGTGAAGGGGTCAGCGTTAGTGATTCCCAAAGGGGGACGGCTTTTCCTAAGGGTCCTGCTAACGCATTTTTTTAATATTGAGTGTGAGCCTTCGATGACTCACGACTTTGATTATATTTGGTGTGTGTGTGTCTAAACCATAGAGAACGGCACGCGACCACGGAGAAGAGAGTGGACGCGACTCAAACCGGCCAGTTCCCGATCGGCGGTTTGCGGAGCGGAAAGAAAACAAATTTCGAGTCGCAAATCGTGTTCTGGGTAGCTAGGCTCTCATATGTCATGTACATATAAAAAGATTGGCGAGCATTAATACCCTGTCAGTATTCCTTCAAACGATAGCTGGAATAAAATATAACTAGTGTAGCGCAGCTTAAAGGTCTCCTAGATTATTATACGCATACTGAATTACTTTTCGTGTAGTAGCCGGCACAGCATTGCCAAACCTTCACATTTCATTATTTTTTAGAAAGGTATGCTTTTCTTTCTAAGCTCTTCCGATCGGCAAATAAAGAAAGCTGATATTTCCTCTATTCCGGCCTTGTCAGAATTAAATATGGCAGCAGTCACGTGAAAACGGTCGACTTGAAAGAGGAAGGATGACTGGAGCACAACGAACTGCATGGAAATCTTTACCGACCTGTAGCGTTGGTTGCACTACTGCTCTAAAATGTTCAACCCTTTCCCAAAAAAATTGGAACAAATTGTTCACTTCATCAAATAAACATTGAATTGCTAACGACCTCCTTGAATAAAAGTTGAATTCAAGGTGAGCTTTTCTTCAGGTCATTCAAAGGACTGGTGAGCTTTTTTCCTTACATGCCCAGAAATTATTAGGCTTTTCTCCGATTAGCTTTTCTCCGGGATCCATACCTTTGCGACATCTTGAATCACCTCCAGTGTTTCTGACAAACGCAGCTTGAATTTCGTTGGTTCCAAATAGAATGTGTTTTGCCATTTTTACCGTGTTCACTGCTGTACGTTCTTTTATTATTATTTATGTTATCATTCTTACAACGGTTCTGTACAGGAACCGGTAGTATATGACTATATTAAATTTTTTTAATGCAGTTTTCAGGACAGCCTCAAAAGAACGCGCCGATTTGCACAAGAAGCAGCGCGTTCTTTTTCTGCTTTCCTCAAGCTCCGGATAGGGTGTTTCTTCGAAAATAACAATTTTTGTACTTCCTCTTCTGGTGAAGAAAAATCATGTCATTTTCATAGCGCCGGACGGGCGCTATGAAGATGACATTGAAGATGACCCTTTGACAATAAAGTTTTAAAAAACACACACACACACACACACACGCACGCACACGCACACGCACACACACACACACACACACACACACACACGCGCGCACGCACACGCACACGCACGCACACGCGCACACACGCGCGCGCACGCACGCACGCACGCAAGCACACACGCACACACGCACGAGCGCGTCAAAGGAGACGCGGACGACGAGCAGGATAACCGCGATAAATAATGATATTAAGGAAATATATTAACGATAATGGAGTTTCAGCTCGCATGTAGCAAGCAACTAGCCAACTTTTTTGTTTGGTTTCATTTATCGCGGTTATCCTGCTCGTCGCCAGCATCTCCTATGATGTTCTCGGGGTTTTTGATTTTACCTTGCCACCTGGGAGTTAGCCTGCAAACCAGTGTGCAGACGAAGAGCAGGCCGGTATAGAACATAGGAAATGCACGGCCGCCGTTTTTCCTCTATTTTTTTTTTTTAAATTTTAGTTTTGAGTTTGGCTCTCTAAAAAATAGACATAATTAAAACGTTTTTTGGGGAAACGACGTTCTCGTGCCCAGTTTCAGGTATGTACGTCTAGAATTCGAATTTTGCAAGGCGTGCCAAATGTGCTGGTCCTTACGTCCGCATCCTGTATATATTTTAAGCCGCGTAATAGCCCTGTTGATTCCGATGCTGCAGTTTGAAGTTTGAAAACCGTGCTGTGCGTTTCTTCCCACGTATTTGTAGGAGTTAAATTTTCTAAGAAAAAAAAATTAGGTTGAGTTGACCTCTCCGCACTCAGAGGAGAAGTCGACAATTAAAAAAAATCATTTAGGACTGGAATTCTTCCAAGTCAGCGAGCGGATGGAAAGAGTCCCCAAGACCGATGATGATTCCAAAGAGGCAGGGTTAGAAGACCCCCTCGCCTTGTATCTTGTATCACTTATACGCCTTGTATCACTTATACGGTATCACTTATACAGCCGGAAGTTAGGCAGCCTCACAACCGAATCTTGTGAGAAGTACTTTGTGTAGCGCGTGAATAATGCGCAAAACTTCAATTATTCTTGACGTGACGACGGGTATGGTTGACTGCATCCTTTCTGTGCGCGACTGCGCTTCCATTGACACCGTGTCCTTAATCGAGCCGAGGAAAACGATCAAAGGCTTTCAAATTCTCCTAGCGAATGCTTCCGCACTGCCCTTTCTGCAATGTACCTCCTCCACAGAAAACACGAGTTGTGATAGATAGAAACGAGAAAGTGTTTTGACCATCACACGCACGGGGACACCGAGCAAACGCCCCTAAAAGGAAACACAGAAGAAACAAAAGTGCACACTCAACAGAGTTCAGCCTGGTCTGGCAACAACGCTGGTCCTAAAAGCGCTCGAAAATCCGCTCCAAGAGCGTTTTTAAAAGTGTCCAACAAGGAAGACGACCCGCACGGGCCTACACAAGCGAATGCGGTCCATACAAATGCAGGCGCAAGTAAAAAGGCGCCGCTCCCTCCGACGGAACTCCGGAAGTGGGACCCCCTCGCCCGCGCAGGTAGCGCGCAGGGTACACCACGCCCGCATGCGGCACCCCAGTCGGAAATCAGGGGCATTATTCCTTTCCAAAAGCATCTTTTTTTTATTATTACTATTTGCTGATTTTCAGTTAAAGTGCGCGGGACTCGGCTCTCGCGAGTCCGGAAACCCACACTCTCTTCCAGGCGGGACGCGACGCATCGGATCGATACCTCCAGGCGCTTCAACCCCCGGCAGAGCTGGCAGCATCCCGTTCGCCGCTCAACAGCTGAGCGGAAGTCGCGTGCCCGCTGGAGGAATCAACCCTCGGCTCCGTATTGCGTGACGCTCTCTCGGCGCATTGCCGAGTTCGATATTGACGTGTTCTGAGGGTTTGAAGTTCGCTACCTGACGGGGCCGCCGCCAAAGCAATTTTCTGAATCAATAATATTTAGCCCGAGTCGGCTTTTTTTACTTATTTTTTTCTTATATCTTTTTGGGAAATTTTGGAATCACGACAGTTCAGTGAGAGCTTGACACTTTAGCCCGCTCGCGTCGGTGCCGTAGCCCCCTTTCGAAAGTCTGCCCTCTGTTGGAAGCTGTGGAATCCCTGCACAATGCGGGGACACAGATGACACAGCACAGCCGACGCTACAAGACGATGGATGCAAACACGCAGCGCCAAAAGCGCAACGTGACGACGCTCTTCGTCTGCCAGTGTTATCATCGGCTAAACCAGTCAAGCGCAGGCATGCACCGTACCGCACCGTGAACTTACAGCTTTAGTCTGCGCGTTTGTATTTCTCTTTCTTTTAGTTTTAAATGTGCATGTTCAGCGATGTCCAGTGCTCCGCCATTGCGCAGTGGTTCGGACCTTCTATACTGCGTTTCACGATAACTTGGCGAACTGTGGAGGCTGCGGCCCCCATGACCCAATACGAGCGCCGGAGCAAGGCATGCCTAATAACAGTCCATGGTCGAGGCCACAGGGGCCTCGTTACCACCACGGCAAAAGCGCCGTCCGCAACAGAAAGCAGTTCTAAGGCTTCTTTTTCTTTTAACGGCAATTGAACTCGCGCGATTTCATTCCTAACGAGAAGATATGAAGAATAAAGAATAAAGAATCATACAATTTATTAGTTTCAATAACATTTAAACCAAAAAAGTGACGCCACATCCGTACTCAATTCCGACCTTTTTTTTTTTTTTTGTGGTGGTTGGTGGTCGTTTGCGATCGCAGCCGGGTAATCAGCCGTTTCCGCTCAAAACATCGCACTGTGCCCTGGCATTAGCACTCGTCACTGATTCGCGGCTAAATTGAGCGTATGGTTGTCTCTGAACTATTTTGAAGTGCTCGTTATTCTATACAACTGAAAGTAGAAAAGCGAGGACGAGATCGGAACAGGACATATTTCATGAAAGATGTCCTGTTCCCGTCCTCGTCCTCGCTGTTTTATACTTCGCTTGTATCCATTAACCAACACGCTCGTTTTCAATTGTAACCGCTATTCTAGTGGACGGATATGTTGCTGCGGTGGACGTTCATCCGAAGTTGGTTGGTTTCGGAGCAGACAACCTAATAGCAGACGACCTAACTCCCCAAATTCGAGCAGACGCTAGCAGACGGCAGCTGGTTCCTCTGTGCCTCGGGCCTTCGCATTTGGCGTGGTGACACAAATGCTCCCGTGACGTCGGGTCACGTGCCTCGCTCCGACGTTCTTATTGGGTAGCGGCGCCCTAACATGCACAGTTCGCCAAGTTATCGTGAAATGGAGTATTGTCAACCGGCACGTGACTTGTGAACGGGGTCTGTTCTGAACCTTGATACCGGAAAATTGAAAAGAAACTGACAGGAGGCGTTTTTAGACTATTTTATGGCGTTTGTGGATGTTACAGCAACGATAACGTGAGAAGGGGAAATGCCCGTGCCCGATTATTAGAGAGTTTTAGAGTAGGGGTCCTCAAAGTAGCGCCCTAAAGAAATGGGGTCCTCCCACTGCACATGCGCCGAAACCAAACTAAGTTTTGGGTTTTGGGTTGGCTCTCGCCCCTAACGCAAAATCCGAAAAATAGTGTGAGCCCCTTCTTCCTTGAAGCCGGGTTACGTCGGCAAACATGGCGGCGCCCTTTCCGCTCGCTTCGGATCACATTCGTCATGGTCGCTGACAGTATTAGGCACGTTCATTGCCAGTGAATTGTGCAGCTGGCTTTCTCTTCGTTTTATCTCGCTCAAGTCACAAAGAATGAGGGGTGGGCTTGACCCATTTTAAGGACCATCTTCTGATTCTGGCCGTTCCTAAGCCTAAAGAGACGCGGTAACTGTTGATATAGCAACGTATCGCTACCCCGAGGCTCCGAGTTGATTTCTTTCGTGGCACGAAACCTGTAGCTCTAGAAATAGTCTTGCAAGGCTTCAATGTCGTTAAAGCTCAGATCTAAATAGAGCAGCTGCTCGCAGAGTATGCTCGCTTGCGTTCGTCTCAGTTTCGGCATGGTTGAAGGTCTAAAGCCCGGTTCATTACAGTTGCGTTTGACTGCGTTTGACTGCGTTGCGCAGCGAGACACCAGACATCCCTGCTGCTTATATCGCGTGCCAAGATGATTCCTTGAATTGAATTCCACGCTTCATAACGAAGCACAGATGTGCCGGTAACTGCTTTTCGGTTCCCGCTACGACGCAGTCAAACGCACTCCAACGCAAGTGTCTGAACCGGCCTCAAAGCCTGGTTCAGACAGTTGCGTTTGACTGCGTTTGACTGCGTTGCGGCAGCGAGAAACCAGGACATCCCTGCTGCGATTATATCGCGTGCCAAGAAGATTCCTTTGAATCGGATTCCACGTTTGCTACGAAGCACAGATGTGCCGGTGACTCGCTTTCGGTTCTCGCCGCAACGCACTCAAAGCGCACTCAAACGCAGAGTGTCTGAACCGGCCTTCAATCTTCGGCGACAGGCGGTCAACGCGCCACGCGGAGCGCCAAAAAGAATCCGAGAACGATCGCCCAATTAGAGTGCTACGGATTGGACTGTTTTGGCTGAATGCAGTCAACAACATTTATACTGGCTTTAGATTGTATTTTGTTTTAGCCGTTTTTAACTAATTTTGTAAACAAAAAGTACTTGCTAAGCGCATATTTATTTATTTATTTATTTATTTATTTATTTATTTATTTATCTATTTATTTATTGAAATGCCTTAAATGTCATTCTGGAAAGGACATTACATAGGAGGGGGGGGGGGTAAGTACAGCATACATGAAACACACAGAAAATAATAAAATAAAAGCTTTCACAACAGTACGAACATACAAGAGATCGTAACTCAAACATACCTAAATGGCTGCTGATAAGAGATCGAAAACAATCAGGGTTTGTCTCGGTGGCGATACGCTCTGTTAGATCATTCCACCACACTGCTGTTTTGGGGAAGAATGAATACAAAAAAGAAGTGCAGCAGGTGAAACGGTCAATCTTGCATGAGTAATTAAGACGAGGCGTCATAAAATGCGACTGTGTTGCTGAGAGATGGTGCATATTAAGTGCGATGAAAAAGGCACAAGCAAGAAAGCTTGCGCCTTAAGGCCAGTTCTGGAAGGTCGGCTTTCTGTTTAAATAAGGTAAGGCTGGAATGTCAATATACTCAGAAAAAAATAAAAATAAAGCGCGCGACTCGGTTTTGTAAACCTTCTATTTAAGTGATCAAATATGCTTGGTGAGGATCCCAGATACTCGATGCGTACTCAAGTTTCGGCCGAATCAATGAAAGGTATGCAGTCTTCTTTAAGCGAGGAGGAGCACAACGAAGTGTATGTTTTAGGTAGCCCAGAGAACGGTTGCACAATGATAACTGTGACCGAATATGTACCTGCCAGAAGAGATGCAAGTCGACGTGAACACTAAGTATTTATAAGATGATACAGACTCAACAACATTACAATCAATAAAATAGTTATGAAAAAAAATTTTTTTTAACAAGCGTGATGAGGTTGCATTTAGAAGGGTTAAACTTTATGAGCGAAGTCGAGCACCACAATGATAGGTTAGTGAGGTCATGTTGTAGTTGAATGCTATCTTCTTCGCTAGAAATTTGTCTGTATACAACGCAGTCGTCTGCAAAGATACGGATGCGGGAGGAAATATATGAAGGTAAGTCATTAATATATATTAAGAAAAGAAAGGGTCCAAGGACGGAGCCTTGAAGTACACCCGAAGACACAGGAATAGAAGTGGAACTATGCAAGTTTACGACAGTGTACTGACTTCAATCAGAAAGCCAGTCTTTGATCCACAGGATGATGTTACTACTATCTAATTTTAAATGGGTAAGTTTTTCCAAAAAACGCTTATGCGGGACCCGGTCGAACGCTTTGGCGAAGAAAAAAGAAAAAAAGATAACATCAATTTGGAAATCTAAGTCAATACAAAGATGGATATAATTAATGAATTCTGAGAGTTGAGTCTCGCAAGAATCAGCCTTCCGAACCCATGCTGGTAATTAAAAATTAATTGATTTTCCTCTAGAAACCGAAGGATGTTCGAGTTTATATATGTTCAATTATTTTTAGGTGTAATGGATATGGACCGATACTTCTAAGAGGGAGCTGCACTCTACCTGATTTAAATAACGGGATAATTTTACCGACCTTCCAGTCCCTAGAAACAGCATTGATTAAGCGAAGATTAGTGAAAATATTGCGGACGATATGACACTAGAAATTGTTTTAATATGCCTTAAAACCTTCGAATTAATTTCGTCTTCACCACTCGAAGAAGAAATCTTCAAGTAATCAATTAGTTTTACAGCACCAGATGAATGAATTGTTATACTTTCCATTTGATCATGTTCAAAAAGTATTCAGAATAGGCAGGGCCAAATTCTCACATGAAAATACTTCGGAGAAGGCAGAATTCAAGACGGTAGCACTTTCGAGGTCAGATAGTAAATTTCCTGATATATCAATAAGACTTAATGCATCCGCTGATTTAGGAATTATTATGGTTTAAATTTTTTGGGGGGTTTGTACGCAACATATTGGGGAAAGTGATTTGGTATTAAGAATTTCTAGTTATACCAATTCTTCTGTTTACATTCTGCTTTGCACTCATGGTATGCCTGCCAGTCGAAGGGACTGTCACGGTACCTGGCATGCCTGAATAATGTGAATACACGTTTTTTTTTTTCTTATTCCCTAGGGGCCTCAGGCTTGCGTCATACCACGGAGAGACATTTGACGTCTTAATGAAAATAACAGGAATATGCTTATCAATCAGATCTTTACATTTATTTTTATATAGCTCTCAGTTTTGCTCAGCTGTGTGGCTTTCAAAATTATGCAAGAAACCTTTTCATAAAAAAGTACTAATTCGCTGTTTGAATTAGCTCGGCCATAGCTTCTAATGTGTTTACGCATAGTTTCCTTTGTTGTTACTGGCAGGATGATTTGAGCAAACAGGACGTTGTGATCAGATAACCCTGGAAGGGTAAAATGTGATGAAATAAGTGGAGTTGTGTAGTCAAAATGAGAGTCAAGAATATTTGAGGTCGAAGTAGTGGAGCGTGTTGGTTGTGTTACAAGCTGCGAGAGGTTGAAGTCAAGGCAAGCCTCGATGAAACTTTCACACCTCAGTAATGTTACCCGGTCAAGAAGAATGACTTTAAGACCAATCTATGAAAGGAAATTTGCGAGAATTAGGTTCTCGAAAAAATTAAGTCGTTTACAGTATACATATATATATACATATACACACATATATATATATATATATATATATATATATATATATATATATATATATATATATATATATATATATATATATATATATATATATATATAGTATAGCGAATGTTGACAAATGCTTCCGTTGATATAAAAGCGTAGTGACGTGCGCAGACACAGTAGTCGTAGGATGATTAAAATAAAATTTAATCGAGCGAGAAAAAGTCACGCGTGACTTTTTTCGCCATTAAATTAGAATTTTATGTTTTATCATCCTACGGCTGCTGTGTCTGCGCACATTACTTTTGCCTATATATATATATATATATATATATATTATTGTTTTTCTATGTATAAACATGTTTTCGGCCCCGTCATTATTCGAGCTCTCTTCGTTTTTTGTAATAACTGAATTTCAGAGTGCCCTGCCGTGATCTAGACGAGAGGACATTTTGTACAGGGCAATTCAGTCGTCGAATAGGACAACGGGGGTCGTCTGAACTTGGTTCAGTACGCGCCGAGCGAGCCCCTCAGACCGGTCACTGGAAATTTTGTCGCGCCTCGTTCTATGATGTACGCACCTTTCCGACTTGGAAAGTACTACGCCAGACGGTCGTAAACCTCTATGCGGGAAGAGTTCACGCTTTCAGAAATACCTGGATGTAATATACTGCATTCAAATGCACTCTACGGCAAAAACTGATCTTCTCTCTGAGCGTCCTAGCCAGTAAGGACGCAAAACAATATCACGCCCCAACGGGTAACGAACACTGCTTGAACAGAAGGAAAAAAAAAAAGGTAGACGCTTTTTTTTGTGTGTGTGTGTTTCTGCTAAAACTGCATGGCCATTGAAGCGCGCATTTTTTAGACTGCTCGCTTCCCAAACTAACGTTGGGCACTTCTTCACCTCGGAGAACCTTCATGTTCGAGAATGAGCCCATTTTCACCTATCATCCAATTGAATTAGCAGCGTCCATAAAACGTGATACCATCACTATATAGTGACGCGTTGTTGTTGTTGTTGTTTCGGCAATAGCCGCTAAGAACGCACCAGAAGGAAGAAAGAAGCGTTGACATATTAATAAGCCACACCCTGCTACGCTGCCTTACTCGAATTTTTCACGAAAATAGAGTAGCTCAGTGGCCACAGTCCTCATTATGTATTTTTTACAACGATAAAACACTTCGCTAGTACGAGGATGGAGTAGTCATGGTTTCGCCACAGCAGTGAAGCAGGGATTCGAGAATCGCGACCCAAAGGACTGATCAGTGGTGCGCATGCGGACTTGGGAAGTAACCTGTGTACAAGTACTGGATTACTTGTAATCCGTTACTTTTTCAAGAAAGTTTGTATATGGCCACGTTACTTTTTCGAAGTAAGTTGTAACGTAATTTCGTTACAAAATATTGGTAACGGATTACTTTAATTACTCGTTACTTTTTAAAAATATGAACACAATACAGTATACCTGGAGCAATACCAGCAGAACATTCAGCAGCATAAAGAGAGCAAGTTCAACACAATAGAAAACATCAGGAAGGGGAGAATAGCCGAAAAGAAAACACGATTTTTTGTATGACCGGTCACTAGAACCACTAGAAAAACGGGCAAGGCATGTACAAATATACGAAAGACAAAGATCAAGTAAGGCAACGCCGAGTAGGCTCTCTGTCGCCTTACAACGCGTTTTTTTTTCTTCTCCCGGGCAGGAGAAAGCTCTTCGGGTTTATTTGTTTTTGTCTTCTTACATCGTTTCACCCTTTCCAACTTCTGCGACGTCTCCCGCCACCTGCACAGACATCCAACGCGGGTCCGTTTCCTCTCGATTCGCGGGTTCACAACTCACGTAACAGACAATGTAGCCTCGCGCGAGGGAGTTGAATTTTCTTTGTGTTTCATTTGCGCTACTGTATTCGAGCGCGCTCTTGAGTCACGGTTGAAAAGCGCCCGGCACGATGCTAAGAGCATCGCCTTCGAGGGTACGGCCGATATTTCTTTTGGTTTACTTGTCTGGGCATACTGAGTACGACCGAGAGAGTAAGACCGGTTTTGATCTTCTTGCGACTTCTAGGACCGGGCGCTGCTGCGGAGCTGGTCCTAAGAAGTCGTAAGAGGATTAAAACCGGTCTTATTTCTCTCGGTCGTACTCGGTTGCAAGAGTATGAACGAGCCTTTACAGTCAACTGTCACCATAGAGGGGGGCGGTTAGGCCATCTAAGGAGTGTTGACAGAGAGAGAGAGAGAGATAACGCGTAAAAGTGGTGTGATTTTCTATTGTTTGTGAGACCAATGACCACCGCTTCTCTCGCTTTTTATGCCCTCCCTCCCCTGGCCTCCACGAATATTGGCATGAAAGTGAAAAGCGATGAACGATCAACCGCCACTTTTTTTCTGACTGATCGAGTTTTCCGTTATGGAGTGTCCGCGTCGTCTCCATTGACATCTCTTAATGAAATGTTCAAAATTCAGGGCATTAAGCAGGCCGGAAACCTGTAGTTTCAATGCGTACTTTTCTTGCCAAAAAACAGATTGTCACCAGCAAGAACGACAAACTCTGATCTAAGGAAATACAGCAAAGTAAGCTGGAACACCTGCATTCTGCATTGGCTATAAAATGTAGCGTTAAAACCAAGTTTTTTTGTTTTTTTCTTTTGTGATTAGCAGGCGAAACACCTGAGTTCAAAGGGAGCTTTCGTAGATCGCTTCTTCAGCTCCGAATCTCGTGGCTGAGGTAGACGTTGCTACTGAGCATGCGCACCGCTAGCTTTGTCTGCACAATTCCAGGGATCATTTCCGGAGGCCGTAATCTAGCGGGATGGCGGGTGTGGTTGCAGCTTTCGGTGCCTTGTCAGCTTAAGGGGTATTCACACGAGGGAGAAATCCCGGGGATTTCTCCCCAGCACACGCATCCCACGACGAAAACGTCAGGCTTTGCGATGTGCAAAAGCCTCGCGTTTTCGTCTCGTGATGCGCGCGTGTCGGGGAGAAATCCCCGGGATTTCTCCTCGTGTGAATACCCACAGGGGAACGGAGTGCACCTACGCTCTTTCTCTTAAATACAATATTTTATTTTTACAATGACTACCATAATACGGGCGTATGAGAAATGAAAAGTAGTGCTGCACAACATTTTTGAAAAATATCAAAATTGTTTCTATTTTGTTCAGGATAAGTGTACGGAAAAAGTAACGTGAAGGTAATTTGTAACGTAATGAGTAAAGTAATCCGTTACTTTTCAGCGAAAGTAATTTGTAGCGGTAATCCATTACATTTGAGGCTCTGTAATTTGTAATTGTAATCTATTACATTTTTTCAAGTTACGAGCACAAGTATGTGCATGCCTGCGGAGAGAGCCCGGTCACGTGTTTGATGGGTCCAAAAACCAGCCGCGTAGCATTCACTCCACTGTCAGCTTAGGAGCGACGTCCCGAACGGTAGCCGCGGGCGCACACTTAGTACAATTCCTTCCATTTGAACGACCTCGTCGCGGCGCGCCGCCATTTCCCGATTCCCCCGGCGCGACGGGGAAGAGAAAGAAGCAATCCGCTAATCGAATTCCGCGCCGTGCGCGAGGAACGCCGAGGGAGCAGCTGTCGGGGTGCCGTCCCCGATTCGCGTCGGAGGTCTGTACCGCCGGCACGTTTGGCGGCCCGCAGGTCGGAGCTCGGAGAGGGGACAGGGCACGGCTACCCGGGGCACAGACTGTCGCTGTCTCCGGCAATAAGGTGCGCTGCTCGAGACCGCACACTCCTCTGCTTTCCAACAAATGGCGGCGCGTCTACTTTCACGCGGCGAGCGTATGAGAGGACCGATGGGCGCGTTCTGGGAAGGAGTGATGGCGGGGCCCAGGCACTGACCATTCATGACGTTTGGCCTGCCCACTGTCCCAGAACAAAACGCAGTTTTTTAATGCCAACCGCTTTTCATTTTTCTTTTTTTAAGGAGTGTTATTTGCTGAGCTCTCTCGTCCTATATCGCATTGATAGAATTGCCCTGCAATTTGAGGGGAAGGAGACACGCGGTCATTTGGTAAGACTTTACAGCAATGCGCGCATTGCATGACAACACGGTAAGCGCGAACACGACAACGGTAAGTTTTCGCAGTTTGATCATGGAGGTTAGTGTCGAGCACCAATTTTGTCATGCCGACGTTCCGCCGGACAAATACGTTCAATGACAAACCTTGACCTTTGAAAGTCGCTTACCTGCGTGTCATTTGGCGAAATTAAACTTAAAATGCACGTCTGAAGTCGTTAGACATAAATGTCGTCGCGCCGAAGTACCGAAACATCTTGCCTACCTTTCGACACTAAATAGATCGGAATGTTAGTCGAGTGATTTTCATTCAGAGTAATGATTGGCAAGGTTAACACACGAGGACTGGTCAGTACGTTCGCCCATGTTTCAATAAAAAGGTATAAAAAATGTGTTTTTTTTTCTTTTTTTGCAAAACTGAGGTTTTATTTGCCCCTAAGCTAACAGGTGGGAGCCATGTGCTTCTGGAAATAGCCACTCATACTTTTATTTCTTTTCCACTTGATCATGCTCTCGCCCATACCTACGATCGGAGAGGGGAGTCAGGTGACAAAAGGAAGGCAGCTGATTGGTCCTGTAGAGCCCGTAGCTCCCACCGTTCTGTCACCTTAGGGCTGGACGGAGTATAGTTCCGTTACGTTCATGATGTTCGAAGGGTTTATTTTGACATGTAAACTATTAAAGTTATGATTCTGTTGATGGGTAGCTTATACCTTATCGATGTTAACGACAAGACCAGATGGCCGTCCAACTACACACAAATAACTGCCAGCGAATTTACTCTTCTGGCAAATACGCGAAAATGAATTCGCTGACAAACCCGAAGAAGCCTGTTTGACCAAGAATGCGACCTGCGCTGGGACACTGATTACGACACTCAACTTGCTCGGTGTCCCAGCGCAGAGGGCATTGTTTGTAGTAAGAGCCTCTTTGAGCCTCGTCGTTCGACGGGCTGCCTCGGTTTGGAAGAGGCAGGGATCGGGTTTACGCGTGTTATGTGTGAAAGCGGACGACCTTTTTAAGAGTGCTGTGTATACCGACCTTCTCTGGAATCAAGCACGCACGGCTATTCTTTTCAGATTGAATGTATTGATAAAATAAATGCTTTTGCTGATTAAAAGAAGAAAAAAATAATTTTATATTGCGCCTTCCGTGGTACTTTTCGGAGTCTCGGTCCCTTTAACCAGGACGTACGTGATTCGATTTCATAGGTATGCGAAATTAGTCTAAGCGTAGAGAGGTATTCGAACAGCAACAGAGGTTTTATGGAGCAAACGGTTCGGGAAGACTTCCTTTCTTCAACGTGGGATAGAAAAAAATGACGCGCAAGCCCCGTCTCCCGCTTCCCGCCCTCACGACTTTTCTCTTGCGTCCACGGTGCGAGCCGCAAAAAACAGAAACACGACGTAGTGTGGTAGTGCGAGCTCGGATCAGTCGAATGGAAGATCACAACACCGCTCTCAGCCTGTTGGCTAGTAAAGAACATAATCCCTTCAATTGTAAGCCGATAACGAGAAAGGGGGCAAAAAGGAAAACTTAAAATTAAATTATTTTTTATTATTTTTTGGATAAAGATTGTGTTGTTTGCCGTCGTCAGCTCCTTCTGTATCGCCTGTGGGCTTGGCAGAGACAGATGCTTTATTTTGGAGACAGCTTTATCGCCAACCTGCGCCAAATCCCGCTCAAAAAAAAAAAAAAAAAAAAAGCTTTGACACGTTAAAAACAAATTAAAAAGAAAACCAAGCTTAAACTTGTCTGGATCATTCTGATAAATCCAGCGTGCACAGAATGTGTCATGCACGAATTATGTGTACGTTGTGACTTGTTTTGCTCGGTTACGGAATGTTTTGGGTGGTTTCTGATGCGTTGCATGCACGACAGAGCCAGGTTTACTCTCCGGACCTGTCAGAATGATCGAGACAACTTGAAATTCATTCCGGAATCCTGACCCGTGACATTTTCAGATCACATATAGAGAGCACACGTTACTCGAAAAAAGTGTGTAGCAAAGTGCTGGGCAATGGTGTTACGCGTGAAACGTTCCCGTATCGCTCCGGATTTTCGGGTTCTATAAAGCCTGGCGGTTTTCCAGAACCTGTCATATATATATACTCACCGCAATCAGCCAATCAGCGTTTATCACGTGACCGTTCCACCAGCCACTCAGCGTCGAGCTTCGCGGTCGATTGTTTGGGACTTCACTAGATCTGGCGCGCCAAAGAACGTTTCACGTTAAAAGTAATCGATCCCAATTCCAATTACTCTTGGCTATAAAGTATTCAATTTGATTACTTTATCACTTGAGGACAAAAGTAACTCACCGTTATTTAATAAAGTGACTGTTACTTTTCCGATTACTTCAGATTCTCGAAATGACAGATCTGTTTTTCCGGTTTGAGAACGGTTGGTCTTTCGCACCGTCCATGATTGGATTCGAATCTCCTATTTATGGCCTACTTATCTTCGTAATCCACCAATTTTGATAAAACCTTCCTCCTCTCACAGACTCGGTTCGAGGATTCGTTTGTATGAAAGTTGTACAAACATAGGGCGCCATTAGAAAGGAGAGGGAAGAATAGTATTACAAGCAATTTTAGTTCTTCCAAAAGTATAGTCAGATTACTCTTGTGATTATTTCCTAATGAATGTAATCAAATGATTACAAAATTACTCCGAAAAGTAACTGATTACACGTAATTTGATAACTTGTAATGAGTACCGTACAAGTGAGTTCGGAAGCCAGCTGCGCGCGCCGACAGCCCCCTTCTACCGCAGGATCCTTTGAGTCAAACTTAGACCAGCTTTTTGCTTTCCCGTTCGCCTCCGGCACCGAGCAAAGGCGTCGAGGTGCGCATTGGACGGTACGGGGTTGAATGCACTCTGCGCTGCCTGGGAACTCTCGCTAACTATAATTAAGCGTGATTAATAATGACTAAGTATGCTTCTATAAGCTTTGTAGGATTTTGCAATCCCTGCTATGGGCTATTCATGCCTTGTGTTGCCTTGACTTGCGTTTAATGGCCTGTCGTTGCACTCAAGCCTAAAGGCCGGTTCAGACACTTGCGGTTGAGTGTGTTTGACTGCGTTGCGTCGGGAACCGAAATCCAGTCACCAGCACATCTGTGCTTCGTATGAAGCGTGGAATCCGATTCAAGGAATCATCTTGGCACGCGATATGAGCAGGAGAAATGTCCTGGTTTCTCGCTGCCGCAACGCAGTCAAACGCAACTGTCTGAACCAGGCTTAACGCTGTTGGCATGAAACCTAGCTCATAACAGATTTTGTATTAGAACAAATGCGCACTATATAGGTAAGCCCCAGAGGTCTTGTACGTGCAGTCGGCACTAAAAAAGATTAGCACAAGTGCTCGACGGCCGGAGCGCTAAAATCGCGACATACCGACACAAGCTGATGCGTTGTCGCCAATACACCAAGAGCGAGAGTGGCCGAATCGTTCCCACCTTTCAATTTCGGGGTGCTCGGCAGGCATTTATCGTTTGTTTGCAGAAATAATTTTTCAAATAGATTGATACTGTAATTCATGACACTTTCAGTTCGGCCTCTTCAACCACAAATGATGTTAAACAGCGAATAGAAAAATATATTGCTGCTCTCAACAAACAATCAAAACAAACAAACAAACAAAAATTGAGCACAGCCATGTATGGCCGGCGAAAGCATGAAGTAGAGCAGTGGACAATCGAAAGCGCGTTTTGTAAACGTCGGTTGTCTGCCGACCTTTCCCTTGCTGCAAGGATAACTGTTTCCGCGACTCCGGCGCCACGTGATCGCGCTTTTGCCGTGACGGCAGCCGTTCCTTTGTGCTAATCTCTTTTTTTCTTTTGTGCCGATTGCACGCATTGCAGCGCGCTTGTTACGCACGCACTTACTTCAGACGAATTGATGCATGTTCGCATATACTCTCTTGAGATATCACTGCACACTATGCGTGTGGAGAGTTCCTGTATACGCACTAAATATTTTCACACCTCCATAGATGTGAATGGGGTGTTTCGTAACTAACACCTTAATAGGTGTAGCGATACACCCTATAAAAAAGGTGTACACCTCACACCCTTAGAAAAGGTGTGAGGTTATGTACTTCAAGTAAAGTAGTAAGTACACCGGGTGCAATGTCCTTTAAGTAACTTACTACAAATACAATCTATTTCAAGGTAAAGTACAAGTACTTTTAACACAATCTTTTATGATGCCCTTTCATTCCATATACCGTGTTTTTTTTTTAACTGGCATTGCTCCAGAGGTAATCGAAGGTGCATCAGTTTTTTTACGGAAATTGCATTAAATATAGTATAAGTCAAGTCGCTATAGAGTATTTGTTTTACTCTCGGTGACGAGCTATTTGACACAATAAACTTATAAGGCACTTGTTTCTGTCTGTCTTATAGCCATCATTACTTTACTCAGTCAGAGAAATTAACCACCTGACTTCTAGAAAGAGTGCGTTTTCACACGACGATACGCCATTTTTTGTTTTCAAATTCGGGGAATGTACATTGAAGTCAGGAGTTTTACTTTCCTCCGGAAAGTACCAGAAAAAATACTGTAGTTAAGCACGAGTACATGCTCAGAGAATGTACCTCAAGTAAAGTACAAGTTTTCTAAACAGTAGTATTTTAAGTACCATAGTACTTAGAGTACTTCCCGACACAGCTTGTTTATTAATTTTTATATGAAAACGTTGGGGGAATAACTAAGGTTGCTCAAACGATCTTCGAATCTTTCAAGATCCGCATATTCTGAGTTTTGGGAGGAAATGCAACGCAAAAAGGTCACCTTTGCGTTGCCCTTTAGCAAGCGATTCTTCGAGTACAGCACAAACTATGGGGGCACCAGATGAGCTTCAGAACGGGAGCTGCATTTTGTTGCCTCCTTTGAGTGAGGGTGCAGTGTGTACACCTCCTGGACCCGTTCGCTCGAAGCCGGTTAACTTTAACTGCGGTTAGGAGTTCACCGCCCTTCCCTACTAGGTACCTACAAGCACCTAGCCAAGTTGACGAGGGCTGGATGAGCGATAACTCCGTGTTTTATTATGGGGGTGGTAGCTGGTGTTACCTACTGGTGGTAGCGAAGATAAGTGGCTTCCGTGGAAAAATTTCCCAAAAAGGGGGACCCAAGAACGCGCGCTACCGCGTTTTCGCGACGCAGCGCGGCATACGTTTGAGCTTAAGAAACAATTTTTGTAGCTCGTGGTACAGATAATCGGTAAGGTAAAACTAAATTAACCCTTGTTTGGAAAATTTCTAAATACTTGACTGTCTGAATTGAGACAAGACTCTGAAATTTCCTTCCAAGTTTGAAAGAGGACGACGAAGTTCTAGTCCTAGAAACGATGAGAAAGAAATGAGCAGTGAAAGGCGGGTGGTACACCGGCAGCGTGGTTGGCGAGCATGTAAGAACTGTACATAACACCATCATAAATTGAAAAACCTGTTTATTCGGCTACAGTGAAAATAAACCTGTTGGTAAATTACCCCAGCATCGGGGAGAACGCTGGAAGTATAATTCTACGATCCGCGCGCGCTGGCCTTCCACTTATCAAAGATTCGAAATAAATAAAATTGACGAACGCGCGTGCAAGGCCAAATTTGTTTTAAGCTTTTTGCTTTAGAACAGTTACTACTGCAGACGCCAGCACGTGCAGCCGTGGTAACTACACTTGTAGCATGCACCTTGGTGCTTGGGAAATTTAGCAAAACAACTATTGACCCCGTAAGTGATGACGTCACAACTAGGCGTTTGGGTCCAAACAAACCGTTGCTAGGGACGTTGCTATGGACTAATGCATGGAGACTCCACGTGAGGCTAGATTTTTGCTTACAAGTAAGTATATAATTTTTTGTAAGCAACCTAACTTCTTGATATCTAATTATGAAGACGTTCTTGTCGTCTCAGTGTCATATTGCAACGATGAAAGCCATTTCTGAAGTCTTACACTCCGCTTTGCTTTGGTAGCAGACGACACGATAGATTTGCTGGCCTCTGTTGTAGCGGGCGTCTTCATTGAAATGCGTCATCACAACAAGCGACAAAAACAAGTGGATTGCCATAACCGTAGAGGCCTCCGCAAAGTGCGTTTTTTTTCTTTCCTGTGAACAACCCAGCTTAGTTACGAGGGGTGAAAATGCAGTAAAATCAAACCACGTCACGCCGATCAGTTACCACGACGACCTGAAGTGCATTACCGGCGTAGTGCAGGCCACCGTGAGAAACAAATCGTACGCCGTCGAGGTAAGTCATTTGTTATTATTATTTTATTATTGTGGTTGTCAGGTTATTAAAGAATTGCGTGTCTATCGCGATTTCGCAGTATTTTGCTTCCCCCCCCCCCCTTGGTATACATCAAATTCCGTGGATGTGCTCTTTTGGTGAAGATCTTCATCGAACCCGCGATGCGAGTACAGTCTGTAATAGACTCACCTTATGTTTTTTATCCAGTTCTTTCGCGCTTTGGGGTCTTGCGGAAATCTGAAGAAACTGCAAGAATCTCTCTCCACGCGATGGTTACAACCAGGTATATGAAGCACCCTCGCATAGCGCGAGTCCGCAAACAAAATTTCGGATCTCAACCGTTCGCCTGAAGTGCTTTTCTCGCGGGTGCAATGCGATCTTTTAGCAGACTATCATCTCGATCGACGCCCGGACGTTTAATAAACCATATTTTGCATCGCACCCCACTATGAAATCTTAAGAATGTATGAAACTCATTATATTTCAAACAAATGCGATGTCAGAATATCGTCTTTATTCACACGATGCAAACGACGGCCCCACTTGGCCGGCCGGCGTGCGGCAGACGGCATACTTCTTGCATTCGTCGTCTGCTGCAGGCATCTTGAGGACCGGAAGTTGCAGTCGTAAATATTTCAGAAACGAGCAATTACCGGCACACTTCTGTCGAAACATATATGACATTCAAGCTTTCTATATCTGTGATTTTTTAGAAGTTTAAATCCTGCTCCTGATTTTTGAATGGTCGGGTTTTCGTAGCAAAACCGAGCCATATGTATTCGTCCATAACAACGACCCTAGCAACGGTTTGTTTGGACCCATGACGTCACACTTACGGAGTCAATGGACCTTTTTCACATACCGACGGCACCAGGCGGTGGCTGCACGAACTAAAAATCGAGGAAGGGACCTACCTGCGCTACCAATCGATAATGGGAGCTACGCTACCAGTTTCTTCGTTCTCTGAGCAGCGGGGCGTGCCCAACGCGCCGTCCGAGTGGGGCATCCGTGGCGTCCACTTAAACGTCGTGTTATTCTTTCCGTTCGCTTTCTTTTTTTGCGTAACACAATTATATGTATGCTGCAATTACGTTTGCTACTCGCTGATCCACAGCCTCCTTCCGAATTTCCTCGATTTTTGGTTTCAACTTCCGCCGCTTGGCATCGGGCGCTCGCGCGTGCGCAGAACGCTTCTCGGAAAAGGTCCATTGGGACGCTGTCTGCTTCTGCGTGCTATCAATACCCGACCGATTGAGTCAAGGCAATCCACTTTCCGAAAGACGTTGCCATACCGACAATTATCGCGTTCATTTAGGCTTAGGAATGGCCAGAATCGAAAGACTATCCGAAAAATGCGGCTAGGTCATTGCTCATGCTTTGCGATTCAAGTGAGGTAAGGCAAAGCGAAAGCCTCCTGCACCATTCGTTGCTGACTAACGCGCCCGATATTGCAGCTACAACGACATATTAGTTCCAAAGCGATCGGCGCTCACTCACCGGGGCACCGCCATGTTTCTTCGCCGTCCTTACTCTGCCGTTCACTTGATCTAAAATTCCCCCTCGTAGGGAAATCCGGTTAACTTCTAACCGCGGTTAGAGTTAACCACCTTCGAGCAAACGGGCCATGTAGTGGGCGAGAGTTCCTACGTTGGGGAGAAGTGGGGGCAAGCTCTTCCTTCAAATGGGTCAAGTCTCCTTGGGCTTCGGGACAGAAAGAAACGCCAGACTTCGGCGCTAATCCCACAGTTAAGCGCGAGACACATGCGCGTCCAAACTGTCCGATTCGGCGTGCGAACCGCCGGAACGACGTCCGAGGGCAAGGGTTTTCGTCGCACCGGAGCGTCGGACGGGGCCTCCGTCCGGCGACGGCGTGCGTCCAACTTGCTAGATATCGCCGCACGGCTGTCCGATTTTCGGAGGGCCGCAGCCAATGGCAGCACGGATGGCGCGAAGGTCATGTTGTCACGTGACATTCGGCCCGATCGGGCGAGGAGGCGCTTCGTGGTTCGGGCAGTTCGGGGAAGCGGATATCCCCCCTTTTACAACGCCTACACGCACACATGTGGCGGTGCGCGGTGAAGGAGATGGACGCCATCGAGTTTTCTCGCGCGCGCAAAACAAGCTGCTGATCTCGCGCGCCATAGCAAGCCGGCCTTCGGGGACCGATCGAGGCCGTCGAAACCCGAATGTACTCCGTTTCACCTTACGATGGAGAGCAGCGGACGCTACGAGCCATTCCAATGCCGTGTGAGTGTCACGTCAACTTCGGGAGAGACGCAGCAATGCGCGGTGTGCGTAGTCACGTGATTTGTACGCAGTGCTCGCTTCGCTGGGATGGCTCCTAAGGTCCGCTGCGGTCCATCGCGATTAAGTGATGTTGAGCAGAAAAGTAACCTCACGGAAAATCTCTACACACGCACACTTTAATAGAATGTAATAAAAATATTATGTTTGTTTTAAAGTCAGAAAAACCAAGAAGGGCGAGGGTAGTATTTTAGTTTTCTAGGCTAGGTGGCGCGAGCTACCGCCCGTTATAAATATAGCCATTAGCATTCATCCATCCATTCGGTAGAGGGATACCCAAAACTGGGCGGAGCTGAACGGAGCGACGCAACGACGCGTCGGAAGCCATGTGTCGCGAACCGTCCTGTGCGGCGATTCGGAGCAGCCATCTTCCCGACAGTTCGCACGCCGGACCGGACAGTTTTGACGCGCATGTGTTTCGCGCTTTATCAGCCTCTCTTGCGTCATGTCTGTTCGCTCCTGCGCCTCGTAGCAGTGTTGTTGCAGTAGGGGGCTCGTGAAAATTTGTCGGGAGTTTCTTCTGTTTTCTTCTTTTTTGCGTGAGGTGGGTGTATGGAAGCCTGATTTGGTGACGCATAGTTGCATGTTGAGTTTGGAATGATTCGTGGAGGAGAAGTGTTTAGATACGTGTGTGGAGAGGTCATGTTAAAGTTGGCCCGCACTTCCTAGTGTGACAAGTCTGCGGTGCTCTCGGAAGCGTTCGTGGAGCCGGCGGTCAGTTTCATTGATACATAATAAGGTCGGACAGAGCGTGCAGGAAATAATGCATATCCGATTAGAAGATTTACAGGTACGATTGTCAGGAATTCTCATTAGCAGATTGGGAGGAGGGCCGGTGTGTTTGCACGGCAGACGTTTCGGGGCGCCGCACGGCTCGGTACCGGGGAGCAAAGTCGGAGGTTTTGTGGACCGGTTGCTGCGTGCTATAGTCCGTTGCAACTCAAGTAGGTAGGGCGAGGGAAAGAAAGGCCGGGAGGAGGAAGCAGGCGGAACGCTATAGAGAGGAGGATGTTTCCCCTCTACTCTCCAGCGTTCCACCTGCTTCCTCCTCCCCGGCCTTCCTTCCCTTGACAAGGCCCGTTCACGGGCCTTGTCAAGCTCTCGTTCTATACTCCGTCCACCCCTCAGCTGACAGTGCGGTGGAAGCTACATCTATCTTCCGTCCCGTGAAAACGCTCTTGTTCATACCCACACGCAGATAGCGGGGTCAGGTGATAGAAGGAAAGCGGTTGATTGATCCGGTTAGTGCGCAGCTCCCAGTGCACTGTCAGCTTAGCGGTGAACGGAGTCTGGCAGAGGCACAGCCGACGTCATGACATGACGAGACCAAACACGCAGTGTCTACAGCGCTATATCACAGCGTTTGTCGTCTGGCTGTCGTTTATAACGGACGCGAATTGAAACGCATATTGTGCCGCAACCTCGCGTTTTTAGTCTATATAAATGTGTCTGTGCGTCTCTTCATCTTTACCGTGCTCCGAAACGAAGAAAGGAGCTCCATTCACCACTATGATTAAAGTGCGGTGGAACCTAAGTACTTGCTGGACCAGTCAACTTTCGACACGCTCGCGCGCCGTGAGCGGGTTCGGGTGATGAAAGGTAGGCGTTGATTGGTCCGGAGAGAGCGTATCAATACCACCATGCTGTCAGCCTGGGGGTGAACGAAGTATAGGTGGCAGAAAGACAAAGATGTTCTGATCTTGAAAATGCCGTCTACGTTCAGTGTCACTGTGTATATATCCTTCTTTGGGGCAAATACTCTGTCATATGCTAAGGTCCTTCAGTATAAATCAGTGATCGACCACTCACTGTATTGAGAAGGAGTTAGACTTGCGGGTCTTGCTGACGAACGAAGTGGGTTCGCCTATAAAGAAAATAGCCCCTTCGAGACATCTCAGATTCTACTATATTGCAATTTGCTCCAAGGAATCTTGAATATTTGTTTTCTTTTAGCTACCTATTGTTTATAATTAGGGTTCCGTGTTTTCGGTAATTAACTCTCGAGTCGTTTTGATCAAAACCGGAGAAAACCCATGAACCCCGAATTCGAGCCGCCCTGGAAAGAGAAAATCTCAAGCTTCAATGGAATGAAGTTTTATATACGGCTTTATTTCCAGTTCACCCGGAACACAACCCCCAATGATCCGCCCTCGAAGCTGCTATTTTCTTCGGAACCACAAACAATATTTTGTTTTCTCTTATTAACGGTATGGGGAAGCTTTCCAGGTATTTGGGCCACGTGTATCTATCTGCTTTGAAGGTTGAGGAATTCTATGTTCATGCACTATTCTCTTCAACATAAACCCCGATCATTTTCTTTTTTTTTTTTTTTGTCGGACACCAAAAATGAATATCGAAAAGCATCGAATCCGTGGGGAAAATAAACCCTCAAAAAACATCCCCAATCAGAAGAAATATAAACACCCAAAAACAAGGATTATAATTAAGCTTGAACGTTTGTAAAGTACAAAATACGCCTATGTTTATTTTTTTTATTTTTTCTTACGGGATACTGCCCCTAATTCAGAAAACAACCGAAGAAAACTGTGCAATGTTATCCCGATGATTAAAAAATAACTCCTCCGTCCCCAGTTCAACGATTCGCCGTTTATTCGTTTCAACGGTCACTCGGCTGCAGTGTTGTAGGCGTTACCGAAAAAAGTAACTAAATACGTTACTCGCAAATAAAAAAGTAACGCGTTACCGACCTACGTTACCTCAAAATAAAAGGAACGCGTTACCGTTACCGTTACTGATAAAAAGTAACGCACGTTACTGTTGCGTTACTTTTTATTTCCGAACTAAAACATTTCCTGTTTCGACGTTTGTTATGTGCGTAAGCGCCATAGCTAAAATATGTCCATGCGGAAACTTAGTTACCCTCGCTTTTTTAGGGTTTTCACTCGAATAGTTACAAGAAAAAACGCGGAAGTATATATGAAGCTGATTTATAACATATTGGCACGGAACTTGACAGAAGACCCGGCCTCCCTATTAGCACATAAATTAAGACCAGCCGAGATCGAAACTTTGAATATATTTTATTCACAACATGTCGAAATACAGATAGTTGCTGTGAACAAGTTCCTCTGTTACCCGAAGCACACTCCGCTGTTGTACTTCAGCAACAGCTGAATTTCCGAAGTTGGCATCTGACATTCTACCTCGCTTCTTGGTAAACACGTCCGCGCCTACTGTAAATAGGCGTTCAACGGATGCGCTCGATGGCACTGCCGTGTTTACTTTGAGAACCAGTGGCAGGTGGCGTGTGACGCCAAATCTGACGAGCACCGACGTCAAAGAAAGTGGAGGACAGCGGCATTTTTTGACTATGTAATTTATGACTGGGCAATTAAAAACACAAAAAAGAAATTAAAATTAAATTTTTTTAAGTTTTAGGAAGTAAAGTAACGTAACGTAATTTCGTTACCGTTACTCAAAATAAGTAACGTAAGTACGTTAACCGTTACTTCTTTGAAAAAGTAACGAGTACGTTACTACGTTACCAAAAAAAGTAACGCGTTACCGGTAACGCCGTTACTTGTAACGCGTTACCGCCAACACTGCTCGGCTGCCAGTCGGACGGTGCTGAGCTC
>JAZHYW010064494.1:0-20738 GCA_037355805.1 Ixodes ricinus
TGACAGACACCGCCGGGTTTTCGTCAAAACGGGCCCTTTTCATCTTCATAGCGCCGGACGGGCGCTATGAGAGATGACATTGAAGATGACCCTTTGACAATAAAGTTTTAACACACACACACACACACACACACACGCGCGCGCGCGCGCGCGCGCGCGCGCACCACACGCACATGCACACGCACGCACACGCACACGCACACGCGCGCACGCGCGCGCGCACACACGCGCACACACACGCGCACACACGCACTCACGCCCGAGCGCGTCAAAGGAGATGCGGGCGACGAGCAGGATAACCGCGATAAATAACGATATTAAGGAAATATATTAACGATAATGGAGTTTCAGCTCGCATGTAGCAGCAAGCCAACTTTTTTGTTTGGTTTCATTTATCGCGGTTATCCTGCTCGTCGCCAGCATCTCCTATCTATGACGTTCTCGGGTTTTTTTATTTTACCTTGCCACCTGGGAGTTAGCCTGCAAACCAGTGTGCAGACGAAGAGCAGGCCGGTATAGAACATAGGAAATGCACGGCCGCCGTTTTTTCTCTATTTTCTTTTTTTTAATTTTACTAGTTTTGAGTTTGGCTCTTTAAAAAATAGACATAATTAAAACGTTTTTGGGGAGACGACGTTCTCGTGTCCAGTTTCAGGTATGTACGTCTAGAATTCGAATTTTCCAAGGCGTGCCAAATGTGGTGGTCCTTACGTCCGCACCCTGTATATATTTTAAGCCGCGTAATAGTCGTGTTTATTCCGATGTTGCAGTTTGAAGTTTGAAAACCGTGCTGTGCGTTTCTTCCCACGTATTTGTAGGAGTTACATTTTGGAAGAAAAAAATTAGGCTGAGTTGACCTCTCCGCACTCAGAGGAGACGTCGACAATTAAAAAAATCGTTTAGGACTGGAATTCTTCCAAGTCAGCTAGCGGATGGAAAGAGTCCCTAAGACCGATGATGATCCTAAAGAGGCAGGGTTAGAAGACCCCCTCGCCTTGTATCTTGTATCACTTATACGCCTTGTATCACTTATACGGTATCACTTATACAGCCGGAAGTTAGTCAGCCTCACAACCGAATCTTGTGAGAACTACTTTGTGTTGCGCGTGAATAATGCGCAAAACTTCATTTTTTCTTGACGTGACGACGAGTATGGTTGACTGCATCCTTTCTGTGCGCGACTGCGCTTCCGTTGACACCAGGTCTTTAATCGAGCCGAGGAAAACGATCAAAGGCTTTCACATTCTCCCAGCGAATGCTTCCGTACTGCCCTTTCTGCAATGTACCTCCTCCACAGAAAACACGAGTTGTGTTAGATAGATACGAGAAAGTGTTTTTGACCAGCACACGCGCGGGGACACCGAGCAAACACCCCTAAAAGGAAACACAGAAGAAAAAAAAAAGTGCACACTCAACAGAGTTTAGCCTGGTCTGGCAACAACGCTGGTCCTAAAAGCGCTCCGAAAATCCGCTCCAAGAGCGTTTTTGAAAGTGTCCAACAAGGAAGACGACCCGCACGGGCCCGCACAAGCGAACGCGGTCCATACAAATGCAGGCGCAAGTAGAAAGGCCCCGCTCCCTCCGACGGAACTCCGGAAGTGGGGCCCCCTCGCCCACGCAGGTAGCGCGCAGGGTACACCACGCCCGCATGCGGCACCCCAGTCGGAAATCAGGGGCATTATTCCTTTCCAAAAGCATCTTTTTTATTATTACTATTTGCTGATTTTCAGTTAAAGTGCGCGGGACTCGGCTCTCGCGAGTCCGGAAGCCCACACTCTCTTCCAGGCGGGACGCGACGCATCGGATCGATACCTCCAGGCGCTTCAACCCCGGCAGAGCTGGCAGCATCCCGTTCGCCGCTCAACAGCTGAGCGGAAGTCGCGTGCCCGCTGGAGGAATCAACCCTCGGCTCCGTATTGCGTGACGCTCTCTCGGCGCATTGCCGAGTTCGATATTGACGTGTTTTTAGGGTTTGAAGTTCGCTACCTGACGGGGCCGCCGCCAAAGCAATTTTCTGAATCAATAATATTTAGCCCGAGTCAGCTTTTTTTATTTATTTTGTTCTTATACCTTTTTGGGAAATTTCGGAATCACGACAGTTCAGTAAGAGCTTGACAGTTCAGCCCCTCGCGTCGGTGCCATAGCCCCCTTTCGAAAGTCTGCCCTCTGTTGGAAGCTGTGGAATCCCTGCACAATGGTGGACACAGATGACACAGCACAGCCGACGCTACGAGACGATGGATGCAAACACGCAGCGCCAAAAGCGCAACGTGACGACGCTCTTCGTTTGCCAGTGTTATCATCGGCTAAACCAGTCAAGTACAGCCATGCACCGTACCGCACCGTGAACTTACAGCTTTAAGGCCGGTTCAGACATTTGCGTTTGACTGCGTTTGACTGCGTTGCGGCGAGAACCGAAAGCGAGTCACCGGCACATCTGTGCTTCGTATGAAGCGTGGGATCCAATTCAGGAATCATCTTGGCACGCGATATAAGCAGCAGGGATGTCCTGGTGTCTCGCCGCCGCAACGCAGTCAAACGCAGTCAACCGCAACTGTGTGAACCGGGCTTTAGTCTGCGGGTTTGTGTTTCTCTTTCTTTTCGTTTTAAATTTGCATGTTCAGCGGTGTCCATTGCTCCACCATTGCTGCAGTGGTTCGGACCTTCTATACTGCGTTTCACGATAACTTGGCGAACTGTGGAGGCTGCGGCCCCGCGACCCAATAAGAGCGCCGGAGCAAGGCACGTGATAACACTCCATGGTCGAGGCCACAGGGGCCTCGTTACCGCCACAGCAACAGCGCCGTCCGCGACAAGAAAGTAGTTCTAGGCTTCTTTTTCTTTTAACGGCAATTGAACTCGCGCGATTCCATTTCTAACGAGAAGATATGAAGAATAAAGAATAAAGAATCACAAATTTATGAGTTTCAATTATATTTAAACCAAAAAAGTGACGCCACATCCGTATCCGCTCTCGATTTTTTTCTCTTTGTAGCGCTGTGTCCGTTGGCGATCGCCGGCGATCGCAGCCGTGTAATCAGCCGTTTCCGCTCAAAACATCGCACTGTGCCCTGGCATTAGCACCCGTCACAGATTCGCGGCTAAATTGAGCGTATGGTTGTCTCATGAACTGTTCCCGAAGTGCTCGCTATTCTAGCGGACGGATATGTTGCTGCGGTGGACGTTCATCCGAAGTTGGTTGGTTTCGGAGCAGACGACTCTTGGCTAGCAGACGACAGCCGGTTCCTCCGGGCCTCGCGCCTCGCATTTGGCGTAGTGACACAAATGCTCCCGTGACGTCGGGTCACGTGCCTCGCTCCGACGCTCTTATTGGGTCGCAGGGCCCTAGCCTCCACAGTTCGCCAAGTTATCGTGAAACGGAGTATAATAATCGGCACGTGACTTTCGAAAGGGTCTATTCTGAACCTTGATACCGGAAAATTGAAAAGAAACTGACAGGAGGCGTTTTTAGACTATTTTATGGCGTTTGTGGATGTTACAGCAACGATATAACGTGAGAAGGGGAAATGTCCGTGCCTGATTAATAGAGAGTTTTAGAATAGGGGTCGTCAAAGTATGTGTGCCCTAAAGAAATGGGGTCCACCCACTGCGCATGCGCCGAAACCAAACTAAGTTTCGGGTTTTGGGTTGGCTCTCGCCTCTAACGCAAAATTCGAGAAATAGCGTGGGGCCCCTTCTTCCTTGGGGCAGGGCAACGTTACTAGAACCACTCAGTTGGGAAACTGCCATAGAGACTGCTCTGAAAAAGTGGCACCGATCCGTCCACGAGAACCGAGCTAATGGCGATCCCAACGCCGCCACTTCTCCCGCAGCGGCCAGTCCAGGAACTGCACGTGACTTCCATTTTCGTTGCAATCGGCCATTTCGGGGGCCAGAATAGATACAGTAGAAGGGATTCGAGGTGCCGCCCCCGACTCCCAAGCGGACGCGCCGCGGCTTACTACCGTGGTTAATATGCGCCTAACTCAGGACGCGCTACCTGAAATCCCCGCTGAGGCAGGGTTGTATAAAAACAATATTAATTATACTGCAAAACCTTGCGAACTAAAGCTTTTAGAAAACAACACGCGCCCCCATTTTGTACTAAACTCCAATAAAAGTTACTACAAAAGAGTTTTTTTCCGTTAGTTTTTACGCAAAAACATGCTTTCTAAAAGCTCAAGGCGACCACAGTTAAGACAAATGATACAGAGTGGCGCTGTTGTCGCATTTAGCTCGGTCTCGGTGGACGCCAGCGACCCAGGTTTCAACGGTGAGTTTCCCAACTGAGAGTTCTAGTAACGTTGGGGCAGGGTTACGTCGGCAAACATGGCGGCGCCCTTTCCGCTCGCTTCGGATCAGATTCGTCATGGTCGCTGCAGTATTAGCCACGTTCATTGCCAGTGAATCGTGCAGCTGGCTTTCTCTTCGTTTTATCTCGCTCAATTCACAAAGAATGAGCGATGGGCTTGCCCCATTTTAAAGATCATCTTCTGATTCTGGCCGTTCCTAAGCCTAAAGAGACGCGGTAACCGTTGATATAGCAACGTATCGCTACCCCGAGGCTCCGAGTTGATTTCGTTCGTGGCACGAAACCTGTAGCTCTAGAAATAGTCTTGCAAGGCTTCAATGTCGTTAAAGCTCAGATCTAAATAGAGCAACTGATCGCAGAGTATACTCGCTTGCGTTCGTCTCAGTTTCGGCATGGTTGAAGGTTTAAATCTTCGGCGACAGACGGTCAACGCGCCACACAAGCGCCAAAAACAATCCGAGAACGATCGCCCAATTAAGAGTGCTACGGATTGGACTGTTTTGGCTGAATGCAGTCAACAACATTTATACTGATTTTAGATTGTATTTTGTTTTAGCCGGCTTTAACTAATTTTTGTAAACAAAAAGTACTTGCTCAGCGCATATTTATTTATTTATCTTTTTTATTGAAATACCTTAAATGTCATTCTGGGAAGGACATTACATAAGAGGGGGGGGAGTACAGCATGCATGAAACACACAAAAAATAATAAAATAAAAGCTGTTCACATCAGTGCGACCCACTGATCTCTACTATAGGGGGCTGGATGGCGCTTAGCTGCTCTCCGAGCCTGGCGCAGGTGAAGCCACCGGAAGTTCGATGCTTGTCCCGGAAGTCGGGCGTGCGCTGGGCTTCCTAGTGCATTCAGTCGATATTTGGGACCATGCTTTTTTGTGTCTTTGACAGGGTTTTAATGCTCCCGTTCTGGATTAAATCCCGAGAATGAGGGCATTTGAACTTGGGGCATATTCATAACTTGATAAACTAGAATCTCAAAATGTTTACGTTGAATGGCTTCCCATGATTCTTCTCGAGTCTGCATGCGCTCTTACTGCGCAACAAGCAGGCTCTCTTGAAGGAACAAGCGAAAATCCAACGCCCTCGACGCTTTCGAACCAGCATTCGGAAGGGTTACAAAGCACTGCCAAGCGCTCACTTCCGGGACAAGCCGTTCGCTCCGGTGGCTTCATACCTGTTTGCTCAATGCGCCATCCAGCCCCCTCTAGTGGAGATCAGTGGTCGACCCTCAACATACCTAAATGGCTGCTGATAAGAGATCGAAAACAATCAGGGTTTGTCTCGGTGGCGATACGCTCTGTTAGATTATTCCACCACACTGCGGTTTTGGGGAAGAAGGAATACAAAAAAGAAGTGCAGCAGGTGAAACGGTCAATCTTGCATGAGTAATTAAGACGAGGCGTTATGAAATGCGACTGTGTTAGGGAGCCTTGGCTGAGGAATGGTGCATAGTAAATGCGATGAAAAAGGCATAAGCAAGAAAGCTTGCGCCTTAAGGCCAGTTCTGGAAGGTCGGCTTTCTTTTAAATAAGGTAAGGCTGGAATGTCAATATACTCAGAAAAAAATAAAGCGCGCGACTCGGTTTTGAAAACCTTCTATTTAAGTGATCAAATATGCTTGGTGAGGATCCAAGATACTCGATGCGTACTCAGGTTTCGGCAGAATTAATAGAAAGTTATGCAGTCTTCTTTAAGTGAGGAGGAGCACAACGAAGTGTGTTTTAGGTAGCCCAAGGAACGATTGCACGATGATAACAGTGACCGAATATGTACCTGCCAGGAGAGGTGCAAGTCGACGTGAACACTAAGTATTTATAAGATGATACAGACTCACAACATTACAATCGATCAAATAGTTATACAAAATTTTTTTTAACAAGAGTGATGAGGTTGCATTTAGAAGGGTTAAACTTCATGAGCGAAGTCGAGCACCACAATGATAGGTTAGTGAGGTCATGTTGTAGTTGAATGCTATCTTCTTCGCGAGAAATTTGTCTGTATACAACGCAGTCGTCTGCAAAAATACGGATGCGGGAGGAAATATATGAAGGTAAGTCATTAATATATATTAAGAAAAGAAAGGGTCTAAGGACGGAGCCTTGAAGTACACCCGAAGACACGGAATAGAAGTGGAACTATGCAAGTTTACGACCGTGTACCATACATGAATAAATTACTTTCAAAATGTAATTTAATTACAATTACAATTACCTTGCTTCAAAAGTAGTTTAACTACAATTACAATTACTACTACGTGAAAAGTAATTAATTACAATTACAAATTACTTTTCAAAAGTAATGAAATTACTTTACAATTACTTGTTTCTGAGAGCGACCCGACTTGGGCCATATAACTTTAAACGAGTTGTATAGAATGCAACGTATTTGTTCATTCCTTGCTCCAATGTTTGAGAAGGCTTAAGCCTCGCTGCATAAATGTCAGCGTATTGAACTTTCCTTTTATGAATTTCGGTAAATTCATGGTAGAAATTGAGAGTTTGGGGCAATGAAAGTACTACGTTCTTATATTTCTAATAAATAATAATAAATTAGTTCCTATGCTGGAAAACGCCAGACGGCTAACGAAAAATTGGGTTGACAGACTTTAGTTAGCTCGGCAAATAAAAATGCGACATTTAGTCATATACGAATATTTTGATGTATTAATCCACGCACTCTAATCTGACTGCATTCCCATACAAACATCATGGTATTGTAAATTATTTACATTAAGTTGAAATATAATGGCTCAGAAATCTATAAGAACCGAATCCAGGCTTCTGAATCATTGGTGACAATATTCACAGGTGCGAGGTCAGTCTCCAAAATGCTATGCAAATAATATCCGAAGTAAAACCAACAGGAAATAAACTTAAAAATAATACAAAGATACAAATATGCGACAGCACTGAAAGAAAAACGTATAAAACTGGCAAAAAAAAAAACATAGACAATTAACATTTCTAAGCTCGGCTAAAAGCTGAAGCTCAATTTTTTTTCACAATATTTTGGCATGTTTACGCTATTGCTTTTTTGCTCGCTCCGCAGACGGCGCCACACGGCGCCGTTGAGATAGCTCCAACCCCATAACTAACTCGAGCCATCCCGCATGATTTCTTGGTTCAATAAAGTTCCTGAATGAATGAACTCCAAAGAGGATTATCTCTCAGCCCGCAGTGTAAGCAACAAAAAGCAAACAACTGCAATACTTTTTTGTTGTGTGTGTATGTGCATACGTGTCTATGTGTGCGAGTGTGTCACCGAGCGCTAGGCCGCTTGTGAGAGCGCTGAGGCTTTCAGAGAGGTTTCGTCGGCTCAACAAAATCTTGTAAAAGTAATTGTACTTGTGCCTGAAATTTCGCAATTACTGACACTATAAACTAATTAAATTACAATTACAATTCCTTTTAGCCGAAAGTAATTAATTACAATTTCAAATTACCAAGAAAAGTAATGAATTTACAGTAATTAAATTACTGTAATTGAATTACTACCCAAGTATGCCGTGTACTGACTTCAGTCAGAAAGCCAGTCTTTGATCCACAGGATGATGTTACTACCATCTAATTTTAAATGGGTAAGTTTTTCCAAAAGACGCTTATGTGGGACCCGGTCGAACGCTTTGGCGAAAAAAAAATAACATCAATTTGGGAACCTAACTCAATACAAAGATGGATATAATGAATGAATCCTGAGAGTTGTCTCGCAGGAATGAGCCTTCCGGAACCCATGCTGGTAATTAAAAATTAATTGCTTTTCCTCTAGAAACCGAAGGATGTTCGAGTTTATATATGTTCAATTATTTTTAGGTGTAATGGATAGGGACCGATATTTCAAGAGGAGCTGCACTCACCTGATTTAAATAACGGGATAATTTTACCGACCTTCCAGTCCCTAGGAACAGAATGACTAAGCGAAGATTGCGAAAAAATTGCGGACGATACGACACTAGAATTTGTTTTAATATGCATTAAAACCTTCAGAATTAACTTCGTCTTCACCACTCGAAGAAGAAACCTTCAAGTAATCAACTAGTTTTGCAACACCAGATGAATTAATTGTTATACTTTCCACTTGATCATGTTCAAAAACGTATTCAAAATAGACAGGGCCGAATTCTCACATGAAAATACTTCGGAGAAGGCAGAATTCAAGGCGGTAGCACTTTCGAGGTCAGATAGTAAATTTCCTGATATATCAATAAGACTTAATGCATCCGCTGATTTAGGATTTATTACGGTTTAAATTTTTTGGGGGGTTTGCACGCAACATATTGGGGAAAGTGACTTGGTAGTAAGAATTTCTGGTTATACCAATTTTCTGTTTACATTTTGTGTTGCACTCATGGTATGCCTGCCAGTCAGAAGGGACTGTCACGGTACCTGGCATGCCTGAATAATGTGAATACACGTTTTTTCTTATTCCCTAGGGGCCTCAGGCTTGCGTCATACCACGGAGAGACAATTGATGTCTTAATGAAAATAACAGGAATATGCTTATCAATCAGATCTTTACATTCATTTTTATATATCTCTCAGTTTTGCTCAGCTGTGTGGCTTTCAAAGTTATGCAAGGAACCTTTTCATAAAAAAAGTACTCATACGCTGTTTGTTAGCTCGGCCATAGCTTCTAATGTGTTTACGAATAGTTTCCTTTGTTGTTACTGGCAGGATGATTTTGAGCAAACAGGACGTTGTGATCAGATAACCCTGGAAGGGTAGAAAGTGTGATGAAACAAGTTGAGTTGTGTAGTCCAAATGAGGTCAAGAATATTTGAGGTCGAAGTAGTGGTGGGTGTTGGTTGTGTTACAAGCTGCGAGAGGTTGAAGTTAAAGCAAGCCTCGATTAAACTTTCACACTCAGTAATGTTACCCGGTCAAGAAGAATGATTTTAAGGCCAATCTATAGGAGGAAATTTGCGAAAATTAGGTTCTCGCAAAAATTAAGTCGTTTACAGATATATATATATATATATATATATATATATATATATATATATATATATATATATATATAGTATATTTATTATTATTGTTTTTTATGTATAAACATGTTTTCGGCCCCGTCATTATTCGAGCTCTCTTCGTATTTTGTAATAACTGAATTTCAGAGTGGCCTACGTGATCTAGACGAAAGGACATTTTAGTACAGGGCAATTCAGTCGTCGACTAGCACATCGAGGGTCGTCTGAACGGGGTTCAATGTGCGCCAAGCGAGCCCCTCAGACCGGTCACTGGAAATTTTGTCGCGCTCGTTCTATCATGTACGCACCTTTCCGACTTGGAAAGTCCTACGCCAGATGGTCGTAAACCTCATGCGGGAAGAGTTCGTACGCTTGCAGAAATACCTGGATGTAATATACTGCATTGAAACGCACTCTACGGCAATAACTGACCTCTCTCTGAGCGTCTTAGCCAGTAAGGACGCAAAACAATATCACGCCTCAATGGGTAACGAACAGTGCCTGAACAAAAATAAAAAAGAAAGGCAGACATTTTTTTTCTGCTCAAACTGCATGACTGTTGAAGAGCGCATTTTTTAGACTGCTCGCTTCCCCAAACTAACGTTGGGCACTTCTTCACATCGGAGAACCTTCATGTTCCGAAATAAGCCCATTTTGACTTGACGTCCAATTGAATGCAGCGTCCATAAAACGCGATACCATCACTATATAGTGACGCGTTGTTGCTGTTGTTTCGGCAATAGCCGCTAAGAACGCACCAGAAGGAAGAAATAAGCGTTGACATATTAATAAGCCACACCCTGCTAAGCTTCCTTACTCGCATTTTTCACGAAAATAGAGCAGCTCAGTGGCCACAGTCGTCATTATTTCTTTTTTACGACGATAAAACACTTCGGTAGTACTAAGATAGAGTAGCCGTTGTTTCGCCACAGCAGTGAGGCAGGGATTCGAGAATCGCGACCCAAAGGACTAATCAGTGGTGCGCATGCAGACTTAAGAAGTAATCCGTTACAAGTAACGGGTTACTTGTAATCCGTTACTTTTTCAAAAAATTTTGTAATTGCCACGTTACTTTTTTTCGGAAGTAATTTGTAACGTAATTTCGTTACAAAATATTGGTAACGGATTACTTTAATTACTCGTTACTTTTAAAAATATGAGCATAATACAGCAACTGGAGCAATACCAGCAGAATATTCAGCAGCATAAAGAGAGCAAGTTCAACAAAATAGAAAACATCAGGAAGGGAGAATAGCCGAAAAGAAAACCCAATTTTTTGTATGACCGGTCACTAGAACCACTAGAAAAACGGGCAAGGCATGTACAAATATACGAAACACAAAGATCAAGTAAGGCAACGCCGAGTAGACTCTCTGTCGCCTTACAACGTGTTTTTTCTTCTTTTTCTTCTCCCGGGCAGGAGAAGGCTCTTCGTGTTTTTTTGTTTTTGTCTTCTACACCGTTTCGCCCTTTCCAACTTCTTCAACATCTCCCGCCACCTGCACAGACATCAAACGCGGGTCAGTACCCTCTCGATTCGCGGGTTCACAACTCACGTAACAGACGATGTAGCTCACGCGAGAGAGTTGAATTTTCTTTGTCTTTGATTTACGCTACTGTATTCGAGCACGCTCTTGAGTCACGGCTAAAAAGCGCCCGGCACTTAGGCTAAGAGCATCGCCTTTGAGGGTACGGACGATACTTCTTTTGGTTTATTTGTCTGGGCATAGTGGTCGAGTCCACTCCTCACTTTACAGTCAACTGTCACCCATAAAGGAGGGGGGGGGGAGGGCGGTTAGGTCATCTAAGGAGTGTTGACAGAGAGAGAGAGGTAGATAAAAAGCGATGAACGATCAACCGGCACTTTTTTTCTGACTGGTCGAGTTTTCCCCGTCATGGAGTGTCCGCGTCGTCTCCATTGACATATCTTAATGAAATGTTCAAAATTCAGGGCATTAAGGAGGCCGGAAACCTGGAGCTTCAATGCATACTTTGCTTGCCAAAAAGAAAAAAACAGATTGTCACCAGCAAGAACAACAAACTCTAATCTACGGAAATACACCAAAGTAAGCTGGGACACCTGAATTCTGCATTGGCTATACATTGTGACGTTAGAACCAAGCTTTTTTTTTCTTTTCTTGTGAGTAACAGGCGAAACACCTGAGTCCAAAGGAAGCTTTCGTAGATCGCTTCTTTAGCTCCGAATCTCGTAGCAGAGGTAGGCGCTGCTACTGAGCATGCGCACCGCTAGCTTTGTCTGCACAATTCCAGGGATCATTTCCGGAGGCCGTAAGCTAGCGGGATGGCGGGTGTGGTTGCAGCTTTCGGTGCCTTGTCAGCTTACAGGTGAACGGAGTGCACCTACACTCTTTCTCTTAAATACAATATTTTATTTTTACAAGGACTACCATAATACGGGCGTATGAGAAATGAAAAGTAGTGTTGCAGAACATTTTTGAAAAATATCAAAATTGTTTCTATTGTTTTCTGGATAAGTGTACGGAAAAAGTAACGTGAAAGTAATTTGTAACGTAATGAGTAAAGTAATCCGTTACTTTTCAGCGAAAGTAATTTGTAGCGGTAATCCATTACATTTGAGGCTCTGTAATTTGTAATTGTAATCCATTACATTTTTCAAGTAACGAGCACAAGTCTGTGCATGCATGCGGAGAGAGCCCGGTCACGTGTTTGGTGGGTCCCAAAGCCAGCCGCGTAGCATTCACTCCACTGTCAGCTTAGGAGCGACGTCCCGAACGGCAGCCGCGGGCGCACACTTAGTACAATTCCTTCCATTTGAACGACCTCGTCGCGGCGCGCCGCCATTTCCCGATTCCCCCGGCGCGACGGGGAAGAGAAAGAAGCAATCCGCTAATCGAATTCCGCGCCGTGCGCGGGAACGCCGAGGGGAGCAGCTGTCGGGGTGCCGTCCCCGATTCGCGTCGGAGGTCTGTACCGCCGGCACGTTTGGCGGCCCGCAGGTCGGAGCTCGGAGAGGGAACAGGGCACGGCTACCCGGGGCACACACTGTCGCTGTCTCCGGCAATAAGGTGCGCTGCTCGAGACCGCACACTCCTCTGCTTTCCAACAAATGGCGGCGCGTCTACTTTCACGCAGCGAGCGTATGAGAGGACCGATGGGCGCGTTCTGGGAAGCAGTGATGGCGGGGCCCAGGCACTGACCATCACGTTTGGCCTGCCCACTGTCCCAGAACAAAACGCAGTTTTTAGAGCGCAGCTCACTAGGCGCCCGTTTCACCGGCTTGAGCGCGGCGTCGCGCGTCGGCGTCGGCGTCGGCATCGGCGTAACCGCGCGGTGCATGATGGGTAATTTTCCCCGCTAAATTTAGCGGAAAATTTTCCCCGCTAAATCTAGCGGAAAATTTTTACCGCTAAATCTAGCGGGAAATTTTCCCCGCTAAATCTAGCGGGAACTTTTCCCGCTAAATTTAGCGGAAAATTTTCCCCGCTAGATCTAGCGGAAAATTTTCCCCGCTAAATTTAGCGGGGAAAATTTTCCGCTAAATTTCCCGCTAGATTTAGCGGGGAAAATTTCCCGCTAGATTTAGCGGGGAAACCCCCCCCCTCCTCGAGGTCACGTGACCCCCAGGCCACGTGACCCCCCCCCCCCCCGTGCCTCCCCCTGCTCCTCAAGAGCTGCGCTCTAATTCGGCGTTACAGGGAGTTGTAAACGGCTTTCACTTTTTTTATTGCCAATATTTTTTTTAGGGTGTTATTGGTAGAGTTCTTGTCCTATATTGCATTGATAAAATTGCCCTGCAATTTGAGGGGAAGGAGACACGCGGTCATTTGGTAAGATTTTTACAGCTATGCGCGCATTGCATGACACGGTAAGCGCGAACACGACAACGCTAAGTTTTCGCAGTTTGACGATAGAGGTTAGTGTCGAGCACCAATTTTGTCATGCCGACGTTCCACCGGACAAATACGTTTAATGACAAACCCTGGCCTTTCAAAGTCGATTACCTGCGTGTCATTTGGCTAAATTAAATTTAGAATGCACGTCTGAAGTCGTTAGACATAAATGTCGTCGCGCCGAAGTACCGAAACATCTTGCCTACCTTTTCGATACTAAATAGATCGAAATGTTAGTCGAGTGATTTTCATTCGGAGTAATGATTGGCAAGGTTAACGCACGAGGACTGGTCAGTACGTTCGCCCATGTTTCAATAAAAATGTATATACATTTTCTTTTCTTTTTTGTTTTGTGCAAAACTGAGGTTTTATTTACTTCTAAGCTAACAGGTGGGAGCTATGTGCTCGCTGAATTAGCCACTCATACTTTTATTTCTTTTCCACGTGACCATGCTCTCGCCCATACTCACGATCGGAGAGGGGAGTCAGGTGACAAAAGGAAGGCAGCTGATTGTTCCTGTGAGCCCGTAGCTCCCACCGTTCTGTCAGCTTAGGGCTGGACGGAGTATAGTTTCGTTACGTTCATGATGTTCGAAGGGTTTATTTTGACATGTAAACTGTTAAAGTTATGATTCTGTTGATGGGTAGGTTATACCTTATCGATGTTAACGACAAGACCAGATGGCCGTCCAACTACACACAAATAACTGCCAGCGAATTTACTCTTCTGGCGAATACGCGCGAAAATGAATTCGCTGACAAACCCAAAGAAACCTTTTTGACCATGAATGCGATCTGCGCTGGGACGCTGATTACGACACTCAACTTGCTCGGTGTCCCAGCGCAGAGGGCATTGTTTGTGTCAGAGCCTCTTTTGAGCCTCGTCGTTCGACGGGCTGCCTCGGTTTGGAAGAGGCATGGGATCGGGTTTACGCGTGTTATGTGAAAGCGGAAGACCTTTTTAGAGTGTTGTGTATACCGACCTTCTCTGGAATCAAGCACGCACGGCTATTCTTTCAGATTAAATGTATTGATAAAATAAATGCTTTGCTCATTAAAAGAAGAAAAAATAATTTTATATTGCGCCTTCCGTGGTACTTTTCGGAGTCTCGGTCCCTCTAACCAGGACGTACGTGATTCGATTTTATAGGTATGCGAAATTAGTCTAAGCGTAGAGAGGTATTCGAACAGCAACAGAGGTTTTATGGAACAAACGTTTCGGGAAGACTTCCTTTCTTCAACGTGGGATAGCAAAAAATGGCGCTTCTCCCGCTTCCCGCCCTCACGACTTTTTCTCTTGCGTCCGCGGTGCGAGCCGCAAAAAAACAGAAACACGACGTAGTGTGGTATTGCGAGCTCGGATCAGTCGGATGAAAGATCACAACACCGCTTTCAGCCTGTTGGCTAGCAAAGAACATAATCCCTTCAATTGTAAGCCGATAACGAGAAAGGGGGCAAAAAGGAAAACTTAAAATTAAATTATTTATTTTTATTTTTTGATGAAGATTGTGTTGTTTGCCGTCGTCAGCTCCTTCTGTATCGCCTGTGGGCTTGGCAGAGACAGATGCTTTATTTTAAAGACAGCTTTATCGCCAACCTGCACTAAATCCCGCTCAAAAAAAAAAAAAGCGTTGACACGTTAACAACAAGTTAAAAAGAAAACCAAGCTTAAACTTGTCTGGATCATTCTGATAAATCCAGTGAGCACAGAATGTGTCGTGCACGAATTATGTGTACGTTGTGACTTGTTTTGCTCGGTTACGGAATGTTTTGGGTGGTTTCTGATGCGTCGCATGCACGACAGACCCACGTTTACTCTCCGGACCTGTCAGAATGATCGAGACAACTTGAAATTTATTCCGGAATCCGGACCCGTGACATTTTGAGATCACATGGAGAGCACACGTTACTCGAAAAAGTGTGTCGCAAAGTGCTGGGCAATGGTGTTACGCGTGAAAAGTTCCTGTATCGCTCCGGATGTTCGGGTTCCATAAAGCCTGGCGGTTTTCCAGAACCTGTCATACTCACCGCAATCAGCCAATCAGCGTTTATCACGTGACCTTTCCACCAGCCACTCAGCGTCGAGCTTCGCGGTCGATTTTTGGGACTTCACTAAATCTGGTGAGCCAAGGAACGTTTCACATTAAAAGTAATCGATCCCAATCCCAATTACCCTTGGCTATAAACAATTCAATTAGATTACTTTATTACTTGAGGAGAAAAGTAACTGACCGTTACTTAATAAAGTGACCTTTACTTTTCCGATTACTTCAGATTCTCTAAACGACAGACCTGTTTTGCCGGTTTGAAAGCGATTTGTCTTTCGCACCGTCCAGTATGGAATTCGAATCTCCTATTTATGACCTACTTATCTTCTTAATCCACCAATTTTGATAAACCTTCCTCCTCTCACAGACTCGGTTCGAGGATTTTTTTGTATGAATGTTGTACAAACAAAGGGCGCCATTAGAAAGGAGAGCGAAGAATAGTATTACAAGCAATTTTAGTTCTTCCAAAAGTATAGTCAGATTACTCTTGTGATTATTTCCTAATAAATGTAATCAAATAAATACAAAATAACTGCGAAAAAGTAACTGATTACAAGTAATTTGATAACTTGTAATGAGTACCGTACAAGTGAGTTCGGAGCCAGCTGCGCGCGCCGACAGTCGCCTTCTACCGCAGGATCCCTTGAGTCAAACTTAGACCAGCTTTTTGCTTTCCCGTTCGCCTCCGGCACCGAGCAAAGGCGTCGAGTTGCGCATTGGACGGTCCGGGGTTCAATGCACTCTGCGCTGCCTGGGAACTCTCGCTAACTATAATTAAGCGTGATTAATAATGACTAAGTATGCTTCTATAAGCTTTGTAGGATTTTGCAATCCTTGCTATGGGCTATTCATGCGTTGTGTTGCCTTGGCTTGCGTTTAATGGCCTGTCGTTGCACTCATGCCTAACGCTGTTGGCATGAAACCTAGCCCATAACAGATTTCGTGTTAGAACAAATGCGCACTACATAGGTAAGCCCCAGAGGTCTTGTATGTGCAGTCGGCACTAAAAAGCTTAGCACAAGGGATCAACGGCCGGAGAGCTAAAATCGCCACACACCGACACAAGGTGATGGGTTGTCGCCAATACATCAAGAGCGAGAGTGGCCGAACCGTTCCAACACCACCTAGACTAGAAGGCCTCCGCACTTCTCCCCTCCTGCTCTCTGACGTCATTGCACCTTGCCCCAGAAATTTCAAAGCTCCTAACTATCTCGCCTCCCGACAGATGGCGCTAGCTGCTACACCGTCGTACTGGTCGTACGCGAACCGGGAGGGAAGCCGTCGCCATTTTGCGGGTTGCTGACAGCACGTGCGATGCTTGTTTTTCTGTCATCGTACGGCCGTTCCTTGTTGCAGTACCCGTTTTCGACGAACTTATTTCGTTAACGAATGCATACTGCGACATTGGGCGGTGCTGTGTACCGAACTGTCGAGGGAACTACGACAATGCCTCATCTTCGCCCACATCGAACCGGCATCGCAAGCCCCTGAGCTGCTTGTGTCTGTGGCAGTGTCACAGGATCTCTCCGTTCGCTCCGTTGGTGTCGAATGATGTGCGCATTCCTGGCGAAATTTGTGACGTTCGTGGCTGGATAACCTTCTGGACGACGTGGAACGCTTCATTGAAAAGAAGGCCCATCAACAGGAGGACAATGTAGGAAGAATGCTTGGACTGGCTTTCTCATTGCTCGATGACATTTGTGACGATGAGTTGCATGATGATGAGATCAATCAAATCAATCAAATCTTTTTTATTCTCCAGAAATTCTGGAGGGAGTCTAGGCAAAAAGCTGTTCAAGAACAGCTTGACTGGGCTCAGGCTCCCCCGTTTACAGGCAGCAGCATTCAATAGAGAAACAAAAAAAAATGGATACACAGTACGCACACATATAGATACATGAAAATAAATACTACAATTCATTTAAAAATTGAAAATACAACGAAACCCAACTAAATAAAATACGACAAGATGTCTTTCTTGATAGCCGAATACAGATACATGAAAATAAATACTACAATTCATTTAAAAAATTGCAAAATACAGCAATAACCAACTAAATAAAATACGACAAGATGTCTTTCTTGCTAGCCGAATATATATCTATGAGAAGCACTAACGCTATTTTGACTGACCTTACTTGTGATGATTTCATGTGACTGATTTTCATTCAGTCCACACATTCCATTTTTAGTGTAAATAAACATTCAATCATTGAACTTTCTTGCTGCACAAATTATGAACCAGGGTTATAATATCAGAACTCTACTTGTTTTTATTCAATTAAGAGCCAGATTATTTGTAGAAAGCCGTGATAAATAGTATGAAATACTGAAGCTATAGGAATATAATAAACCTCATTATTTTCCTAACCCAATAATTTTTAGCAAACAAAAATACTGAGAGGCACACGGGAAGATTTCTGTAAGTCGGAATTTTTTGAGTGTACAAACGTTCGATTATTTTATGACCTGTACATCTTTCCATCAGACCTAATTCGCGACATATTTGGACCGCCAAAATTGAATACTTGGCAGTACCTAGATATATGCTTGTCATTAAAGAATTTGACACTTAGTGCTATATTAGTAAGCACATAGTTGAAGGAAAGTAGCGTAATACAATATTTATTCAGTAAATAGATTGTACATATTAATTCTGTATATACACACATTGAACTACGGCTCTAATATTCAAAATAAATCGCCGAATGGGTTTCCAAATTTACACAGCACAAACTATGCAGCTACCAGAAAAACTATGCAGCTACCAGAAATGATGCCATCACCAGAAAGCAGGGGCATGCTAAACTGTCTAAGCAGAGAAAACTTCAGACGTTGAAATAAAGCTCTAAAATCAATCCCTGTAATGCAAGGCTACTGGTTATCACACTGATTGTATGCTTTGATGAATGTGCCAGTTGTAAATAGCAAGTGTAAGACATGTATGACTTTCAGGTTGACTGTATGTGTGATATGTGTTTGTAAATATCTCGAAGACCTGTATTAAATTCCGTGCGTGTTTTGTAAATGAATGTTAAGTTCATTCTCCAACTGTGCCTGGCGGCGAGTGCCAAATGCGAATAAATGTTCTCTAGAACACTCCCAACTGCCTTTTCATGTGATCGTTCGTTTCACTGCCGTATTTCTTCAATAGCCAGAAACATCTGTTTTCAACTTCCCGCATACTCAGACCTAACTCAATGGTTTACTAGTCGCACACTACTGGATAACTGTAATGAGCGCCCTCAGAAGTAACTCAAGTAGCTTTAAAGAAAAAGCGTACCGCGTCGGCTCGCGCGTCCCGCTGCGCAAGCGGCGGATCGGAGGGGCTTGGTGCGGTGACGTCACGGGGCGAGTGCGGGGCCTTCTCAGTCTAGGTGGTGTTGACCGTTCCCACCTTTCAATTTCGGGGTGCTTGGCAAGCATTTATCGTTTGTTTGCAGAAATATTTTTTTTTAAATAGATTGATACTGTAATTCATGACTCTTTCAGTTCGGCGTCTTCAACCACAAAAGATGTAAAAGAGCGAATAGAAAAAATATATTGCTGCTCTGGACGAGCAAGCAAAACGAACAAAAAAAAATAAAAAAATAAAAAAAACATTTAGCACAGCTATGTATGGCCGGCGAAAGCATGAAGTAGAGCAGTGGACAATCGAAAGCGTGTTTTGTAAACGTCGGTTGTCTGCCGACCTCCCGCTTGCTGCCAGGATTACTGTTTCCGCGACTCCAGCGCCACGTGTCGCGCCTTTGCCGTGACTTTAGCCGTTCCTTTGTGCTAATCTCTTTTTTTGTGTGTGCCGATTGTACGCATTGCACGCGCTTGTTACGCACGCACATACTTCAGACGGATTGATGCATGTTCGCATATGCTCTCTTGAGATATCGCTGCACACTATGCACTATGCGTATGGAGAGTTCCTGTATGCGCACTAAATATTTTCACACCTTTATAGCTGTAAATGGGGTGTTTCGTAACTAACACCTTGATAGGTGTAACGATACACCCTATAAAAAGGTGTAAACTTCACACCCTTAAAAAAGGTGTGAGGTTATGTACTTCAAGTAAAGTAGTAATGTACACCGGGTGCAATGTTCTTTAAGTACTATATATACTATAAATACGTACGTACTATAAATACAATATATTTCAAGGTAAAGTACAAGTACTTTTAACACAATCTTTTATGATGCTCTTTCATTCCATATTTCGTGTTTTTTTTAACTGGCATTGCTCCAGAGGTAATAGAAGGTGCATCAATTTTTTTACGGAAATGGCAACAAATGTTGTATAAAGTCAAGTCGCTACAGAGTAATTGTTTTACTCTCGCTGACGAGCTATTTGACACAATAAACTTATAACGCACTTGTTTGTGTCTGTCTTATAGCCGCCATTATTTCACTCAGTCAGAGAAATTACCAGCTAACGTCTAGAAAGAGTGCGTTTCCACACGACGATACGCCATTTTTTGTTTTCAAATTCGGGGAATGTACTTGAAGTCGGGAGTTTTACTTTCCTCGGAAAGTACCAGAAAAATACTTTAGTAAAGCATAAGTACATGCTCAGAGAATGCAAATAAAGTAAAGTACAAGTTTTCTAAACAGTAGTATTTTAAGTACCATGTACTTAGAGTACTTCCCAACACTGCTTGTTTATTAATTTTTATATAAAAACGTTGGGGAATAACTCAGGTTTCTCAAACGATCTTCGAATCTTTCAAGATCTGAGGCCAGTTTCATAAAAAAAATATCTTACCTACGACAACTTAGCTATGAAGTTCGTAAAGTTACGATCATCGTAATATGTGGCGAGAACGGTATTCACAAACGCGTTCTTAAGTGAGAGGAGGAAAGCTACGACCTCTTACGGAGAAACGACGACTTCCGGTGCTGCTACTATGGCGACGGCGTCTTCGGCAACACGAACAACCAATCGGAGAGCTCGGCATAGTTTGGAGCACGTGGATTTTTAATAACAAACACAGGCTAACTACTCGTTGATAGTCAGCTCTGTGTATGTCCTGTCCTGTCTGTGTGTAAATGTTTAGTGTTCAAGCTGTTTCTCATACACTCAGGCGGCCTTTCCACCACCGCTTGTCTGAGGTTCGTGTCCGTGCAGTGATATACCGACGCTGACACAATTTAAAAGCTTCGTTGACTGCTACGAACTCGATCGCTACGAAGTCAGCACAACTGTCATCGTTGGTAAAGCCCCGTGCCAGTCGTTTGCAAAGCGACGTATAGAAACAAACCGCCGCGGCGTTTTTCGCGGCCTCGGAAATGCAGGAGCGAGCCGACGTTAAAAAAGGTACGTTTGAACTACGAGGGTGTCAGTCAGCAAGAGCCACGCAAATACCTGTTCACACACGGAGCGGGCTACTGCCACCTAATCCTGAAAACAATCGAAGAAAACTGTGCAGTGTTATCCCGACGATTAAAAAATAACTCCTCCGTCCTCAGTTCAACGATTCGGCGTTTATTCGTTTCAACGGTCACTCGGCTGCCAGTCGAACGGTGCTGAGCTTC
>JAZHYW010064495.1:0-25577 GCA_037355805.1 Ixodes ricinus
TATACTTTGTTTCACCTTGTGTCTGCAGACGCAGCTGACGCTACGAGCTGATGGGAACAAGCAGACAGTGTCAAAGGCGCATCATCATGGTGTTCGTCACGTTTCTGTACGTGTTCTATCGTGGCTGAGCCAATCATAAACAGAAAAGGCCAAGTGACTTGTGCTTTGACGCCGCTTGATTGGTCCCATTACCTAGTAGCACCGGCCGCGTATGGACTTAAGCTGGAACGAAGTATAGTGGATTGTATTTAATGTGTTAACATTAGAACGCTCGTTGTGACAAAACCCGGCGGTGTCTTTCGTTTGTCCGCTACAGGGAGAGAGGGAGAAGGAGGGGCAGAGGGTGACGCGTGGCACGCTCTCATTGGTCCAAAGCACTGACGTCAGCCCGCGTCAACCTCTCCCCCTCCTTCTTCTTCTTCTCTTCCTGTAGCTGACAAATTGAAAGACACCGCCGGGTTTTCGTCAAAACGAGTCCTTTGGTTTTCGTCAAAGTCACGCGCACAGCTGGCGCGGGGCAAGAGAGGAGGAGGCGCCGCGCGACACCCCTTAGGTAACAAAGCCTTAGTCATGAATGAGATGGCGTCATCAGAGAAGGCCAGCGCCGGGACACAGATAAGAAACGAGTGCCGCGTCAGCGCTCGCCTTCGAGTCAAGGTGTGACCTTGAGCCGAACGTTGACGTAATCGTCGTGTCCAACCTGTGCCCAGCGTTGGCCTTCTCTGATGACACCATCTCATTCAGCACCACGGCTTTGTTGTCTAGGAGGTGTTGCGTCGTGGAGTGGTGGAATGAGGCGGCGTAGTGGCGCCTCTAGAGTCTGCGGCACCCGTGGCAGTAGACCGTAGCTGCCACCCCTTCCCCCCCCTCCCCACACTCCCGCTCTCATGGCCCGCCGCGACCCCCTACCCCCTCCCGACCCTCGACTCCCCCCTCCTTTCACTGCCCAGCTGCACCCCCTCTGAGTGCTGCACCCGGGACTGTCCGCCCGCCCCCGCCTCCCCTCCCAGGGGCGTCGGTGGTCGTGGTGAGGGGCGACGGCGATTTTGTGCTCCCTGCCCAGTGTTGTTTCCATTAAATTTCTGAACTGTCTGAACTCCAAACATGCTAACGCATTCCTTGAGAATTCTCCAATGGATCACCTTGTAATTTTTTTACACTTCAATAACGATACCCGATAGCAGACAAAATACTCGATAAAAGTATTTATGTTAAGTTACTAAATACCTCCTCCTTATAATATTTAAAATACTACTCAAGTTATTTTCACTGTAAGCTATCTTGAGTAGAGTACAAATACTTAAAAATGTAATTCAATTACTTTTGAAGATACTTCCGCATTGTGTAATTTGTATCGACGTCGGTAACAACGACAATTATACAGCTGCGCAAATATGGGTAACCAGAATGGTTTATTAGCAGGCAACAACACAAAACAGGAAAAAAATAAAGTATCGTAGGGCTATTTTATGCAGTCCAACTATAAGGAGCAGGATATTGTCACGAATGACAAATGATGAGGCGGTGAATAGCTGAAGAAACTAAACGTTTAATGGGGCGAACTTGTGCCCAAGAGTAAATCGAGAAAGGCTAGCGTCGCAGGCGTCGATGTTGGCGAAACAGCATGATCGAGCGCTAAGGCAAGACTGACTCCGGCTTGACACGCGGAGCCCCTTTTGTACCCGCGTGGATTTCTGGAACATTCGGTCTAGAACGTTCGGCGCGTAGAACATTTGTAACTCCATCAGACGACAGGGTTCTCGAACTTACGAGACTTTCAAGTTGAAAGAATAAATAAAAGAGGAGTCCACTCCCTGGTATTGAACCCAGAGCCTCCACGCGAGAGCCAAGCGCGGTAGGCATTCGGCCACGCGCTCGCTTTTTTTTTCTTTATTGCAAAGGTGAGTATCACAAGTCGATAACATTAAAAACGGCCACGCGCTCGCTTGGCAACGCGTGTGGCAATATCACTGATACATGTTACAAAACATTTCTGGGACAAGAAAGTGGTCGCTTTAGCTATAGGGCGTATTCACTGGCCGCCATATTTGAGGTCACTGTTTAGAGCGCATGCTCAGAACGAGCTCACAATAATAGGCTGCCAAGACCGGCAATCTTGATGGTGCGGGGTGCACGTTGCAAAATAACTGTGGAAGCTAGCCATCAGCACGTGCTCAGCATTAGCGCACACAGATATGGCCGCCAGTGAATACACCCTATTGGGGAGAAGATCAGACCGTGGCGCCCCAAGCGGGTAACTTTAGAGCTACATGAATGGGGACAGCGAATAACAATGACGCAACGCTCGGCTGACGTAACCGAACGCGGAGTCAGCGTTCGCCTGGAGTTCATGTTCTCCGATGAGGGGGAGGGGGCTTTTTGTTACCACTCCGGCCTGCATGAACAATGCAGCATGCACGGTGCCCAGCTCAGCACAAAAGCCCAAATGGGTCAAGCTCGCATCCTCTGACGACTGCTTTCGGGAGAGATCCGGCACTTAACGTCCCTTCACTAATTGTTGGTATTTTAATAGCATTTTTACATTACACTGTGCCCCGCGCTCTATTAAAAATGATGACATGAACATGCCTACAAGGCCTGTGGGCATCTGCACAGGCCTTGTGTTGGGTAAACACCGAGGTGTGGGGGTGACCAGAGCCTTCTATACTGGGAGAGTTCGGCGGGTGGGAGGGCTTACGGCCCGCTAGGTTTAGCGGATTCAGCGGGTTCCGCTCCCGCCATGATGTGCCTCCCGGCAAGTGGGTCCCCATTGACGTGCGATGTATACGCGTGTAGGTTTTGCCGTTCGCGCTTTTGTTGGCGTGAGGAGAAAGTCGGAAAACAAGCATTTTATGATTCGGTGCTTTATTCATGTAAGAATTAGCAAAGAAACCGCCAGTTTACGAACGGCACTCATTTATAAGTGGGGAATCGCTCAAAAACGCCCGACGTCCGACACAGCTCAGCGGCCTAGTGCGCATTTTTCAGTGGGCAAGTTCGATTGTCTGGATCGCTCCCCGACTGTTTATTATATCACAAGGTTTGTGCACCGTTATGCGGAATACGGCAGACCGATCGTGATTTTCCGCCGTGCTTCTTCACCTGCCGGTCTTTTTTTTTTTTTCTGACATTTTTTGGTTTGCTGTGAAGAAGCAGCGTCGGCATCGCGTTGTGCCCGAGCTTCTTGGGATCGACAACCGCTTTCGAATTCACTGTCTGCGAAGTGCACCTAAAAAACAAAAAGGCATGACAAGTAAGTATTTACTACGTGTATTAAAAAAAATATCAAGATAAAGGTATCTCTAGCGAAACAAAAGCGCTTGCGAGACGGCGAAGCGGAGCTGCGAGGCCGCTTCTAAAAACTCGAGCGTAGAGAAAGCTACGAGAGCGAGCTGCGTGCTTTGAACGTGCCGACGGAGCGCGTGCGCTCGTACAGTGCACGCGTCGTTCAGCGTGACGTGCAAGCGCTTGCAGCGATCGGCTCCGCTCGCACTTATACTGAAATACAGTATACACAGTTCAAAGTTCGCAAGCTAGACCGCCCGCAAGTATCAGGTCTTGCGCGGCAGGAAACGGCTTCGTGATCAACGGACACTCTCACCTGACGCAGAGCCGTACTTGACGCTGCCGCGTCAAGTCGCTGCACAGTTTTAGTCAAAATAAAACGCGTTTAACTCAAAAAATAAATAAATTATAAAATTACCTCGCACAATCGAGAACTCGATGTCGGCTTCCACTTAGCCCTTTTTGTTTTGGCCTCCCGGATCTTGTGCCTTGCGTGGTTTTCTTTTCCTTGCGGGAACCGGTACATCCTGAACCCTTTTTTCGCGCTGTTCGAGCACCCAACGGCACTACAGCGCCCCATTACGTTTTCTTCTAACGTCTCGCAGAGCGCAGGACGATCATTTTCACCCTCGTCTCTCGCTCCACGCTAGTCAGACGGCTGCCGGCTCGAGACGACGAGGCACATCATGGCGGACAACGAAACCCGGAACGCGATGCCCACAGTTGCCAGACTGTTCGATCAGTGCTGCCAGACTGGCGGCTGGATCAATAGACCGCCGAACTCTCCCAGTATAAAAGGCTCTGGGGGTGACAAGCGGGTTAGAGCGCCTCGCCAGCAGTGACATCACTGAATATCACGTCCTGCGGCGCACCTTAGACGCATCGTTTAACTGCAATCCATATCACTATAAACGAACTTGGTATACTGATATGAGTGAATGAATAACAAAGAGAACCCACATAATAGCCACGGCAGGGTCGCACCTTCTTCAAGTAGGTTGCGTTTAGAAAGGCACTCAACGTTGGGGGACGATTTGTTGGCATTTTGAATGGTCATCCAGCTCATAGTTCATTTCCCGTCCTCCTCTCTGCTTATCAGTGTTCGCGAGAGCAATAAGTGACGGACTGACGACAAAAAGAAAAGAAACAAAAGAAAACCTCGACGTTTTGCCGTAGCGGGATCGAATATGCAAAAAGCAAAACAAAATGTTCTTTTTTGTGCGTGTGTGTGTCCACTTCTCATTTTTTTTACCATTTGTCATTTTCTTGACACTCAAGTCTGCATTGTTGTCGTAGGTCGTTTCCCGGTATGCGTTGCACTCTCAGCGTGGTTTTCTTTACTTCCGTAATACCACCCCTTTTGTTTGAGGAGTTTTTGGGGGAAACTCTAGGAAATAAAAGGCGCCTTTGGGAAGGTGATGGGAAAACCTTCATTGTACGAACTTTGGGCTGAAATATGAGTCACAATCGGCACAAAAACGATGTTTTCACGAGCTCAGTCAAAGTCACCGTAGCTAATCGGAGCTAACAACAGGATTTGGTTGCTCGAAAGAATGTTCACGTTTGCTCGTGCCAAGCCCACGCCACTTCATACCGAAAAACTCGGAAAATGGCGGAATGTCAAAAATGTCTTTGAGATGATGAGTACAAGATATTGAGAAATGTAATCAAAATAAAGTATCAAATACTCTTGATTAAATGTATTTGCAATATACCAAGATACTTCAAAAAGTATTTGAAATACAGTATCTTGAGTAGAATATTTGAGATAGGCACAAGTCTGCCAGATAGCAATGCGATGCATGCGCAAAGGCTCCGGTGGAGTATCCGAGATCGTTATCGGACTAATGGGAACGATCTTCTAACACACCATGTTCCGTTATTCATCTTTTATCCAACGGTACCGATGCAACCTTCTTTGAAGAAAACTATGGACACTTGCATTGGAAAAGAAAGATTCACTGGCTCCCATAGTTGTTAGATTGGTAAGATACCAATGAAAAGCAACGACACCCATGAAGTTTTTCTAAATATGTTGCGCGCATCTTCAAGGATTGTCTCTCTGTACCTGAAAAATTATGTGACCTGTTGTTCGTGATAGACGCATCCCACAACACTTTTTAATATATATATATATTTATATTCTCTATATTAATGTCTATAACTGTACTATAAACTGCTTCTAAGGCGATGTAGACAGCCCCAAAAATCGTTTTCTCGAGGTATCCCGCTGCAATTTACTATAGTGGTGCAAGCAGGTGGCGTAAGTTTACAGTGAAAAAATTCCGAAATAAACTTACCTCGTTCAAACAACAAAACAAACAAAAAACCTGTTCGAAAATGGCGTAGCCAGGAAAAACGAAATCCCGGCTACGTTAACGCTGACACGCCTCAAGGATGCATCTTCGAAGCAAGTTGCATACATACAAATGCATGCTTCGAAGAAGTCTCGAACAGTTTTCGTACTATCAATGTCAACAGACCGTCACACAGGGAGGAAGAAACAGGCCTCGGACGGTGTCTGCAAGCTCTATTTCCGATACGATGTGTTAGCAGCGTGTCCACGGTCAAAGTTTCGTTCAATCGATCTTTAGATCCGGTTCATGGGCGACGAGTCAAACGAACGATGATGGACTGCTTGAGGAGTGCTCGACGCACGCGGGACCGTATACATACCGCCGACGCGTGATGACCTACAACGTGAGACCCTTCTCCCGCTGTTGTTAAAAACGCCATGACACCGCCGCATTGGTTTGTTTGTTTATTGCGGCGCGTTTTGCGCCCACGTTGGCCAGTTAAAAACAACGTTGGGTTCAACCTTCACAGTTCTTCTTTGTACATGCGAGTCCACCGACAAGATTCAGGACTGTTTCCTTTTGTACAGATGAGATCCGCAGACGCTGTTCCGTGTGTCTATATGGCATCGACGTGCAATGCTTATCGCGTCGGCCCTACAATGGATGACCGTTTTGTCAAAACCGCGCTACACACACTGCTTTCGACACCGAGACGTCAGTGTTGTTTGCCCGAGACTTTAGGCGCGATCGTCTTGGGAGCTGATCGAAGTGGCAGCGCAGGACATGTCCGAGCCTTCGCTGGATTCCTCGGCGGATTCTTCGGCTGACTCTTCCTCTACATCCGCAGAACTGAGGAGATCACCGGGGAACCGCCATCTCGACATCCGCTCCGGTCGTCCGACTCCGCTGCTGACGGCAACCTGGGGCGGAATCAGCATTGTTGTAAAAGGTACACTGCAACGAGGCCTCCGCAAGATCTTGGCTGAAAAGTAAATCTCCGAAGGGGGCAGTTCAAGGTAGATGGACTGACACTCTTACTGTACAAATGGGCAAGTCTGAACGAATTGCTGTACCGGTGAACCCTGCCAATTTTCACCGAACATATACATGCTATAGTTAGTGACAGTTATTAAAAGAAATCCCGGTCCTTTGCTGTGTACCGCAAATGAACGGCAGCGACAGTAGCAGTGCTGCACATTTTGCTGGACACAGTTACATTGCCGTATTTAAATTTATTTGACCTATGTGCACTAAGCTTTGCTTACGCTGTTGATGTCACACCATGACGTCAGGTGACACTAAACTTTTGGCTAAGTTTAGCGGAGACTTGTTCCGCTAAATTGGTCTTAGGCTGCAGGATGGTACAAGTGTGAAACGTTCATAAATTAAAAAAAAAAACAGAAAAAACACTGTATGGCAAATTGCTGGACAATTTTGCTACATACGACCCGTATGTAGCAAAATTGCCCAGCAATTTGCCGTACGGTGTTTTTTTTTTATTTATGAACGTTTCACATTTGTACCATCCCCTGCAGCCTAAGACCAATTTAGCGGAACACGTCTCCGCTAAACATAGCGAAACTTTAGTGTTTTATGCAAATTCCACAAATTTAGAGCAAATATCAGCAAAAAATAAAATGTTTTTAAAAACGGTTTTTTTTTTAGTTTAGAGGTTTTCTTATTTAAAATTAATTCCTTTGTACATATCCCAGACATGAAAAAATTGCCGGTCTCCTTTGTCATAGAATGACTCTAAACTAAAAATAAAGTTTTTAAACACATTTTATTTTTAATGATATTTGCTCTAAATTTGTGGAATTTGCATAAAACAGATGCAGTTAAGCAAAACACGGTAAAAAAGCGGTTGCGTACCACAAAAGTTTATGGGGCGCCTAATTACCTAATATAATGCCCTATTTTACATTACAATAATACATTGAAGGACGCTATTCTGAGTCCAAATAAGAGCCACCATAACACGCAGTATGCATTCCCAAAACTGGGGATGCAGACCTGCGTTGGTCGGCAGTTACCTTAGGAAGAAGTAGAGTAAAATTAAGACGTCAGTATCATCACATAACGTAAAGAGCATACGGATGCATGGAAATCAGGATAACGTCCATTTCAACTGAATTAAACGCGTTTTCAGTGGAGCGTTGAAGACCTTGCAGCGGCGCCTCGCACCGTTGACGCCTCGCTGGCAAAAGCCGGCGTGCGTCGCCTACGACGCAAGCGCCTAGAAATATAATCAAAACTCTTTTTGGAAAAAAAAATTACACAACAAAATTAACTTTTGTTTTTTTAATTTTTTGATATGTTGAACAGATGAAGTGAGTTGAACTTTTGGCTATTTCGAAAGTTGCGGACACCGCTGCCCACATTGTTTTTTTCTGGCTCTCATTATGGTCGTTTCAGCATAAACTGGAGATTCTGTCAGTTAATTAAAATACCACAAAGCGAGGCTTTCAAAATTTAATACAAGAAATACAATTGTTATTCTTAAGAGAACAAAGGAATAAATATTGCGGCTAACACTCAAATTCAAGATGACTAAAAAAAACTGCAAGAAATCTCATTAAGCTTCTTTTTGGAGCTCCTATTTTGACACAAATGGCGTCCCTCAATGTCCGTATTTTAGTGTAAACTATTAGGACATATCGTTAGGTAATTAGGCCCCCACATAAATTTGTGTAGTACACAACCGTTCTTTACAATGTTTTCCTTAACTACAAGGGTTTTATGAAAAGTCCAGAAATTTGTTATTTTTTCACAAATTTTAGTTCAGATGCTTCTTTATCCAGATTAATTCTTCGTACATATCCGAGGCATGAAAAAAATTGGCGCGTGCCTTTTGGCATGGAATGACCCACACGCGGAACAGTCTAGTATCACGTGACATCAGGTTAGGTTACGTCAATTTCTCCGCTAAATTTAGCGGGAAACTTAATGTGGTGTGAAGGTCACGTGACGTTAATTTTCCCGCTAAATTCAGAGGATAAACTAAATTGCCGTATGGCCGGGGTCACATTGCTCATACATCATACAAAGACAGTCTGCATTCGAACCACTATCCCTGGTTCGAATGCCCCCACGTGCCAAGTTTCTCCCTGAACTCATTGTCCTGTGGCATTCGAAGCAGGGATCTCGCGGCGACTCGTGTTCAAATCTATATGCAGACTATCTTTTGTATAACGTTTAAGCACAGTGACTCCGGCTTATGGGTCACGTGACGTCGATTTCCCCGCTAAATTTAGCGGGGATACTGAATTGGTGTGTAGGTCACGGGACGTTGATTTCGTCGGTAAAATTAGCGGGGAAATTGACGTAACGTGACGTGATGTCACGTGATCTATACACCATTCACCTTCCCCGTCAAATTTTGCACAGAAACTGATATGGCGTGCAAGTCTGTGACATCCCATAATGCAACACTGCGCGCGTTGCATTATGGAAGTCAGAGGCTTCACGAAAGGCGGCTTCGAGAAATCCGGAGCAACTAGCCAAATAACGTTTCATGTTAAAAACAAATAAGAATAATGAAGCAGAAGGCACATACCATGGCGTCAGAGAGACGACCCTGCACAGCCAAGGCCTCATTGTTGTCCAGCGTAAGATCAGAGTCCGTGTGCGCATCGGCCAGCTCTCTCAGCTCCGGCAGACGCATCAGAAGCTTGGCGTACACCAGCTGCGGCACTTTCCTCCACTCCAAATACCGCCGCAAGAGAGCGCAGTACTTTTCTTGTTCTTTCGACACGATGTCCAGATCCTCTAGACCAGCCCTATCAGGACACAGAAGCGTAATGGCGGACAGCAAGAGCAACGTCATGCCATCCGGTTTCAAACGACGCGTGGCCACAAGGAAATCCCGGTGCTTTGACCACAGAGGCTCTTGTACCAGGCGCTCGACGTCAGTGGTACGTAGGGCGGGTACAGGCGGACCGTCACCCGGTAGCGTCCTCGATGTCCAGCGGTCGCCGTCGAAAGTGAAGGCACTGCGGAGGAAACACAGTTCAAGCACCGAGGTCCGTAGAAGCACCTGCCTGTGAGGCTCTGGCACTCTGCAGAAGGCATCCAATTCCTGGGCGAAACCGCTGAGTTGGTGGATGAGGGTGAAGAAGAGGTCCAGCAGCTCTGTCCTGGACCGGTCGTGGTCGTGAAAGAGTCTCTCCGCGAAAGGCGCCATGGCACATCCAGTGGTGTGAGCGTTGACCAGCTCTTCTAGCAGGAGCACGTCTTCGGAAGTCAGCGGCTTGGTGCCGTCGCCCGTGCGGGCGGCTTGCGGAGCCTGTCTTTGCTGCATCCGCGCCCGGCGCTCTTGCTCGCTCATCACCCAGCTGGCTTCCATGCCGATCGAGAGGCACTTGGCGAAACGACACGCCTGGCAGGACTTGCGGGAGGTCAGCGTGATGTGGCAGCGACCCTGGCGGAAGAGATAAAGGAATGCCTAATCTTTACGATAAAAAAAAAAACACCTTTATTGAAAAAAGAAAAAAACTTTTACCGCATTTTATTGTATGATAACGTGCAATGGTTATCTCACTTTAATTTAGTGTTTCGGTTCGAGTTTAGATGCCCAAGATCTAGCAAGAAACGTCTTTCCGCAAAATTTAGTATGGAAGTTGAATTGGTGTATACTTATACGCCAACTCCGGTTTTCCAGCTAAATATGGAGGACAAAATACGGGTCTCACTTTTGCGTTTAATTTGTTAGCGGAAGGTTCTTTTCTTTCTTTTTTTGTGTGTGTATTTATATGAAATCTTAGTTTAATGTGCTGTGTAAACTTGAAATTAACGCGAAGAAGCTAGGTTATTTGGACAACTTATGAGCTAAGACTAAGCTAGGCGGGACAAAGGACAGAAGCTAGAGCGACACGAACAGTCCCGAAGGGTCTTGTTTTATACTGGCAGAGCACAAACACTGCTCGGAGACATATACAACGTACGTCTTGTGATCAATTTAGTTATGCGCTTCAAAGCCACCAACCGGCAATATGCACATACACAGACACAGGTGTGGCTAAAGTTCCTCCCCGCCGTTCTTATCCTGCCGGTGACTAAAACATGTTTGCGCCAAGAAGCTGTACATTTTGCGTTATCGAGGGCTGGATGGAGGATGTTAATGGCTGTACCCTTTATAACGGGCGGTAGCTTGTGCCATCTAGCCTAGAAACCAAAAAGTATCATTCGTCCCCTCGCCCTTCTAAGCCAATTCGGTCCCCCTCTGTATTTTTCTAATGTTTTGTACGGCACAGCTGGCATTAGTTTCCAGGCAAAGTACGTTACTGAAAGCACCCACATTCGCTCACACTCTGTTCTAGAGCTAAAATTGCTCGAGTCGTCAAGTGTTCATACTTTGTTCGCCGGTCAAACTTTTGTGTTTGTGGTGGTAGTGAATCAGGTCATAACAGAGCTGCAATCTTTTAGTCTCTCGAAGCGAACATTTAAAACTTATCTTAGCAGCACCGAATACACTAGTACTTAACGAAATTGTCCTGAATTTTGTAAAATAATTCATGATGTAACATGAACTTGCGATGTCTCAGGACAAGCTCCGCTGGAACGCATCCGGTCCTAAGACGTCGCAAGAGGCTTGAAAACCGGTCTGGTCTTTCTCGGTCTTACTCGGTTGAATATGTGTGAACGGCGCTTTACATGACTGACGTCTATTGTGTTGTGTCCGTCTCTTTCTTCTTTTCACTCTCTGGGCTCATTATGATTTATTACCTCTAGCTAGTATTTCTTCTGGATTGTGCATAATTGAGGTTCTTCATTCCCGTAAATTTAAGTTATTAATATGAGGCTCCAAAAGTTCGACTATCTATACTCTTTGTAACATCAAGAAGAAAAATTTGGCGCATCATTCTTGCTGTGCGCAAAGCAGTTCTTACAAGATTTGACTGTCGAAGAAAAACGATGCATTTGGCGCTTGAAACAAGTACGCCTTGATAAAATAACATAAATGTAATCTGAGATGCACCTACTGATATCCCAATATAACACACGAAGTGGAAAATCAGTAACGTACCGCAAAAAGGAGCACTTCTTTATTTTTTTACTAGGGTTCTTGATGTGCTTATACAAGTTTAGAAGCGCGTAAACTTCACGGGCCGGTTCCGTCTCAACGTTTGTCGTGCATGACTGTTCTGTGTTTGAATCTTGCCTGGCTTGTTTCCGATGCGATCTTTTCCCACGTATCGATACGAATGTTAGCTCGACGGGGAGGGTCCTTGTTGCCGGGCGTCTAGGGTTACGTTTGCATCCCCCAAAGAGCGCAGCCGGTTCAATGTGAAGGTACTGCTCGTGTCGTTGTTTCCAATTTTAGGACTGACTTGCTATTTTTTTTCAGATTTAGAAGAGGGAGGCTCATTGAAACTATTCTTTACTCTTCAACTCAGTGTATGCAAAATATCTCTATTTCTATAGTCTGTTACAACATAAGATCAGCAGCATCAGAAGCTCCGACTACACCACGCGCTCGTTGCTCTCCGGTGTGTATGGCCATAGACTGACAAAGCCCGGCATATCGCCACGAGAAGCGGCCGCCAAAATGAAAAAGGTGGAGCGGCAGACAACGAATGAGGGGAGAGCCACGTGACTGGTGCCTCGCTGCGGCGAAGACACCAAAACACACCTTTCCCTAGCGAACAAGTGTGTTTCGGGTTCTCGCCGCTGCAAAAGCTGTGCGCTGACGTCCAGGTTCCCCGAAAATTGGCTCTTTGATGTTCTGTGCTCCCAGATCCTTGCACTCCAAATCTGCGACCGGGCACTCTATGGCTCCGTCGTCGAGCTGCCAGGCTTTGTGAGTACAGAGGAGGCTATGGTATGGCTTCACTTGCACCGAAGCCTCGATGATGCTAAAAAGCTCGCGCTGGAGGCGGAGCATGTACTGCTAATTTTATCTGGCAACAGAACTGAGTGGTTTGACATGCATGGCAGGCTGCACCATGCACGTGCTTTTCGTGCCCACGAGCTCGCTGTGCAGGCTTCGTTCAAAATAAGACATCATGCTCACACTTGTGTTTTCTCTTACCAGCACCAACTTATGGCAAAAAGGAGTGCACCGACGGAGACTCGAGCATTCTGACGTGAAGAGAACTTTCAGAATTTTGAATAATATAGCGCGAGCGCCAGCCGGTCACTAGATCAGCACCTTATCGCAGCAGCCATTGCTGACCTTCTCATGTCTTACCGAGATTCCGAGCCAGTGAAACGAGGGTTGACAAGCCTCCAAGAGGCCAATGCTGGGGATAAAGACATAATGCAATCTAAAATGGCGATAACCTGGCCTGCTATGGTAATATTGAAGTAACATAAACTGGAAAAAAACACTGAAGGTTGGTTATGGCGGCGCTCATGCACATCTGCTTCAAGCGTCTATAATCGCGTGTGCTGAAGGTACACGCCAACGCCAGCGTCGACTGCGTCATGCTTGACATGTCCTTGAGAAAACAGCTCAGCAGAGGCGCTCGCGTCAGCAGCAATAAGGCGCTGATCTAGCGGCCGGTTGTTGCACGCGCGATATTCTTAAAATATCTGAACTACGTACACTAGATCAAGTAAGCCCAGTGAAGGCGCAGTTCAGAATATGCTTGAAGTTTTTTTGTTTTTTTTAATAATCCATGAATTTTATCGTAAAAAAGCCTCAAGAACTCGATTAAATCTTTTTTTTTCAGTTCTCACCTGGTAAGGGCAGGTAAATCTTGCTTCATTCTGCACCGATCGACGAAAAAATGCCTTGCAACTGTCACACGAGATGCCCCCGAAGTGATAGCTCTTGGCTCGGTCACCGCACACACCACACACTCTTGCCACTGGACACGGCAGCCGCTGACTCGGTTCTCCACTCGCTGGAAGCAGCTGCTGTTGCTGAATCGGCTGCTGCTGAACACTGGACTGCCGAAGAATTGAAGGCTGAAGAGCTGGGTGTTGAAGAGGTGAATGCTGGGGACTTGTCTGCTGAGGAGCCGTCTGCTTTAGAACGAACTGGCGGAAGAATGTCTGCTGAGGCGCTGTTTCGTGCAGAGTCGTCGGCTTTGAGTACTGGTCAGCTGAGGAGCTTGCTGTAAGAGGGTAGGCTGCTCAAGATGTGGCTCTTTTAAAGGTGGTTGTTGCTGCAGGCTGTTTTCTCGAGCTCTTCTTGAGAGGCCTTTTTTGGGGGTTCGGCTGTCTGGACGGTCCGTCATAACTGTAACACAGCCACTTGATGAGTCGGTCTTGATTGTAGTGGGCCACCGTAAATCAAGCACTGCAAAATAAAATAACTATAATGATCCCTGGAGAAGGTGCAAAGGACAAACACGAATCTTCAAAAACTGCAAGGTGAATGGTGCATGACTGAAAAAATCCGCCTGGTCCTGGTATCGAATCAGGGCCCCCTCCATTTCCAGTGGAGGGCTCTACAAACTGAGCTAACCGGGAGTTAGGCGTAAGTAGAGCAAAAAGATTTTAACACCTGCCCCAGCCTAACACGAGCAAACGTGAACGGCCTGCATTTTAAGGTTATGATAATGATGCAATCAATGAAAGGGTGCAAGCTCGCTTGCACCTTTCCAATAATTGCATTATCGTCACTGCAACGAAGTTACAAGACATTAAGAAAGTTACCTTTTTGTCCACTATAGTAACGTCAGTTTAAGTGGCAGAGAAGTTTGCTCTCTTACGAAGTCCGTCACGAACGCAGCCGAAGCAAAAAGATCTTCTTGCCTTGGGTCAATTACGTCATTACTTGGAAAAACATGTTTTTTTTTTATTGTGGAAAAGCTGCGGAAAGGAGCATTCAGGCATCCTAATTGACAAAATCCCATTCGCGACTCTAGCGAACTATAGGGGGCGCGCTGGTCAGGCAAAACGGTGGACGAAAGGAGGTCGTTTTTGTCGTTCAGCACGCGGACCACCATCAATTTCTTGCACTGCAGCGTAAAATTGGTGTTACATATGAAAGCAAAGCGATTTTTCGACGATAATACCCTTATATTCAATGCGTAGGAATGACACGCCGGAAGCATAAAAATAATTACTAGAAACGATGTTTGTTTCTATGCTGCCCACGAGAACCAAGCAGCGATAGCAGACTAGAAACGACCTCCCCTTTTGAGCTTCTCAGCGTTGCCGCTACGCGGCGTCGATTTCGCTGGAGTAGCCAATACTTCTCTTTAGCTTATGTCAGAGCGCAGTAAGATGCTAGAAGACACAGATACACAGACGTATGCTCCAAAAGCGCGCGTGCACGGCGCAGTAGCTTCGCGTGATTGTGGTTTAGCCGGTGGTAACATACGCAAAGAAAGGTGACAAACGCAGTGACGTTGCGTTTTTGGCGTTGCTTGATTAGCCCCAATAACTCGAAGGGTCGGCCACGGTCTGACTTGCCGAAGTTGTATTTATTTTTTTTTGCTTCTCAGCTCAATAAAAACAAAAGTTTGAATCGTGCTTATCACTCGGGCAAAAGAAATACCATGTCACTGGGCTGTTGACGCATGCGCGGTGTCTGATATTGCGCATAAGAGACCCAGTGCGCATGCTCAGATCATATTTCACAATCCAGTCAACAAAAATGCCAACGGCAGAAGGCGATTATTCGAATGGACTATAAGAGTAACAAATGAGTCCGCCTTCGATCCATGATACTATGTAGACCTACAATACCACTGAATAATTTGGTTCAGTGAGGATTGACAACTAAAGGAGTGATAGGTGATTATCTAAGATCTTTCGATGACACGCTATGACCACATTGATGACATTGTTCTTAACAATAATTTCTGTGAAGGGAAAGTACTAGCTAATTATTGGTATCCCTATAAAATTATATAGTACTTTTTTGTTTTGAGCCTCTGTGTATGTGTATGTCATGCGTCTTTTTTTCACTCGCAGCTGCTCATGTAACGTCCCCAAGTGGAGTGTAAGCTTACCTTAGAGATTGCCACGTCACCAGCTTCAGGTCACATTGCTTTGATCAGTGTTCCACAACCTCAAGATGAACAAACGCCATTTGTACTTATCAGGAAAGGGTTTCTCCCACAAACGTCAGGTAGTCCTCAGGGCTTGATCGTCCTCGCCACCATCCATCCCATTGGCCCCACCGTTCACAGACACACTTATCCTTGGTAGTGCAGGAAGTCAGTCATCATTGTTCTCCGTTGTGTTCAGGGTGTGACTCGTTGGCAGTCCAGTACAGCAGACTTTCCGGGAGCTTGGTGGGTGGCGTGACACACATGCATATCTATTCAGTTAGCCAACAAGAGAGAGAAAACAAAGTAGCCATCTTGCTGAACCGTTGAGTCCAGGGGATAAAGTAACTTCACGTAAGCTTTCACTTTTAAAAGATGAAACTGCGAATGAACTAAACGGCTAAAAGACAACGGAACCAACACGCCATTTTCCTTGACAAGAGAAGGCTTCATGCTGAAGTTTTGCTCAGACGATGACGTGACGACACGTAAATTTCGTATCTTTTACCCGAAATCTTGGAATCGCACCACTTGCACGCATCGCGGAGCGAACTAACAACGGCGTCGACTACATCGGTGGCAAGCCAAGAAGGAAAGATAGTTTACAGCGTTTCCCGGAGAGGCAAGCTGCTTTCACAGGTCTCCGGCCGACAATTAGATTGGTTAGACGAAGTTACCTAACCGCTGTTTATAAACCGGCGCCGACTGTTTGCTTGTTTGGCTCTTGTCTCCGGCAAGGTGAACTGCCAGAAGACTCGTCAGGTACGTTAGCGTCTTCCGCTGTTTCAGGGTCGACTCGAAGGTTGTTCCTATCTGGAGTTGAGGTCAGCGCTGGAATGGTACAAAGCAGACAGTCAGACAAGTTAACTCGACGATTGCTTAATCGTCACCCCGAATATTAGCTTTCGAAGTGGGGTGCTAGTCAGTGGCAAATCGGAAATGCGACGAGCCACTTTTTTGTGTATATTTATTTAGAGATACTGCTCCTCTTCCCTGAAAGCCATAGAAGGAGATAGAGTGTAAAAACACACATAAAGACACAAACACACAAAAAGTGAAAAACGTGTTTGAATCTGTATCGCTCCGATTGATCCAAAATTAATTATTCTGGACTATCGGTGTGTGTTTAGGTGACATATGGTAACGCTGATATTAAATTTGCCATAGAGGGAGGAGTACTAATATTTTAATCTATTTATCGCTGTCCTAGCAACTGACATTTCAATGTTGGCTAAACACCGAATTGCAGGCGGGTCTTTCTACGAGAAAAATTATCCTTCTTGCTCTTCTTTCCTTTCCTTCTCGTACATTTCTCTCCTCTTCACCCGCAAAAAGCAGGTCCGGGAGTTTTTTTTTTTTGTATTATCTACAAATTTAAAAAAAAGCTTCTTTTGTAGAAATAACAGAATAAATAATGTCTTTAAATGCTTGAATCATACCATATCATCAAATTTCAGATATTTCAATAGCGAAAGCGCAACACTCGAAATAATCGTATCAATAAACTAACGTCACTGTTGGCAGGTTTCAGCTTTTATTATCGAAGGGCAAAGACGATCGACGAGACAAAATTCATTAGGGCCGCCACAGATGATATAGGTCTTGTACCGTCGATTAACGGACGCATAATAAATGCGGCGCTGCTTCAATTCAAACCGCTATTCGGGCATCTTTGATGCGTCAGTATCAGACTGTTGAAGATAACTCGTCAAGTAAGACCGTTGAGTTCTATACCTTGTTTTACCCTAAGTCAGAGTGCAGCCGGAGCGCCAAAAGCGGAATCTCATGGTGCTTGTTATCTTGCTTCGGGCCAAATAATCGAGCGGATCGAATGCACCATGGCTTTTAACATGCAGCGTATGCGTCTTTCGGCCCCTTGACTGCATTCTTACTTATGGTGAAACGAAGCATAACTCGGTTAGTTGCTTGGAAGGGACGTATCAACCTCTTAAAGCGCAACTCCGGTCGAAAACGAAACCAAAATAAATGACTGGTATCGCTTTAGTGCCACAAAATATTATCGTAGCCGAAATATTACGTCATAGTGAAGCCGCGTACTCCACTAAAACCGATTTTAGAGATGTGACAACCCGCTCTTTAGCGGGCGGCAAGAGGGTCAACTTTTAGTCGAGGAACACTGGCGTGGCACCCCCGTGACGTCACGTTGCGGTGGAGCCAACGCTACTACCGGGTGAAACAAGGAGACGGCAGGCTCTTTAAATCGACCGGAAAATTCGGTTTCTTAACCTATCGCGCTACGATTTTGTGCAGCGTTGCCCACAGATGGTGCATTTTTTTCGTAAAATTTGCAAAGAACGAATTTACCTGAGGAAAAAGTAAAGAAAGAAAAAGGCTTAGCTCCTATGGAAACGCAGCGACGCCACCGGTCTTCAAACAACACGGCGCCGTTTCGCACGGGAGACAAGAGATGGCGCAACGAACGCCGCCAACGAACGAGCATACGGCGCCGAGAGCCGGCACTTTAGCAGACGATCCTTTCGACTCAAAAGCGGCTCGCGTTCCGCAGGCGGCGACAGTCACAGAAACAAAACAGGCGCGGTAACAACAAGGAACTGCAGTTCCTTGTCTGCTAAACACGATGGCTCTCGGCGTCGTCTGCTCGTTCGTTGGCGGCAGTTGGCGTCGCGACCGCTTGCGCCATCTCTTGTCTCCCGTGCGAAACGGCGCCGTGTTGTTTGCAGACCGGTGGCGTCACTGCGTTTCCATAGAGCTAAGCCTTTTTCTTTCTTTACTTTTTTCTCAGGTAAGTTCGTTCTTTGCAAATTTTACGAAAAAAATGCACCATCTGTGGGCAACGCTGCACAAAGTCGTAGCGCGATAGGTTAAGAAACCGAATTTTCCGGTCGATTTAAAGAGCCTGCCGTCTCCTTGTTTCACCCTGTAGATCACTCAGTGTGGAACTCCCGCGGAGAGGTACACCCCCTCTCCCTTTTTTACTCACTTCAGTCTGCCTCCCGTCGTTCAAAGCGCCATCTAGATTTTCGTTTACAAACTGTGCGTTCCATACAGTAGAGCTGAAACACCATCTAGACAGCTGCGCTTCGAAACGGTATACGTATCCCATAGATCACACTGCAGTCACCAAAGCAGCCGTCTAGCGCGTGGAACGACGGGAGGCGAGTCGCGGTGAGTAGGGAGGGGGTACTGTCAGTCACGCAGAGTTTATGAGCAGTTCCGTATCTGATCTAATCTAATAACGTTGGGTGGAGCTTCGGTCGATTGGCCGTACCGCGTACCGCAGCACCACGATGACGTCACGTCGCGGCTGTACGGATGATAATCAGTGTTGCCATCTCCACACTAGATAGTTTCGGTTTTGCCGTATAGACGCCCGTAACCAAACTTTGAACCGTGATATTTATAAAACTGTACACAATATCGAGAAAAAAATATACCTCGCAATTCAGGGACACTGCTTTTAGCTAAAAACAATCGTAATCCCAAAATAAAATAAAAAAGTTAATCGAAGTTGCTTTTTAAAATGCGGCAGCATTTCTTCGGGAAGCTCATTTGAATATCGTTAGCACAGAGTTAGCAGAATAATCTACTAAAACTCTTTCTTAGCTTGTTTTAAGTCGTGGTCCAACTGCGGATATATTATACAAAGGGTGGTCTGCAAACAGTAGAGAGTTTTAGGGAACCCTTTTTGCGCATCCGATACTTTACGATGCGTCTCCGGTACGAACTGCGCATGCGCTACCGCAGAGGACTTGCGCATGCGCAGTTCGCGAATGCGCAGCGACAGCGTACACCGTGTCCTTTGATACGATGTGTGTACCGCTTCTACGCTCCGATAACGACACCCGATAACGATACGATGCCTATTCAAAAGGGCGCCGGCGGAGTATCGGGTATCGTTATCGGAATCCATAAACGGTCTACCGAAACACCCTACTGAGAACAGGCATCAGGGTCGACGCGCGGCGCTTCTGCTGCAGCCTCCACAATGTCGCCAGACGGACGGCTCCGCAAAAGAAATAAAAGCGATTCCAAGTTGAGGGTCGTCGGGGAACCTTGGCGACCGAGTAACGGTGCCGCCGCTCGTTCCTCCGTGAGAAAAGAACAAAACAAAAAAAGGCTGAGTTGTTTCGAGGCGCGCAAACAAGTTTCGGGAGCGAGTCCGTCTCGCCGGGTTCCGGTGCGATTCCGCACCGCACAACGGCCAACCTTTTGTTTTACCGTGCGCGAGCAGTGGAAGCGCGTCCTTTTCACGTTATCCCCGTCGACAACAAATGTTTCTCGCGCGTTGCAGTGATGTCACGTTGAGACCAGAGATGAGCCGCCGCATCATCTTTGCTTTTGTGATAGTACCACACACTGCAAAGCAGTTTCCCTAAAATGCGTCAAATTGCAAGAAATAAAATGAAAACATATACAAGTTTGCAAGGAAATACATTTAGGCATGAAATATTAAGAAAGCAAGATGTTAGTCTTTTCTTTAATGTCGTCTGATGTCATTGCTGTAAATGTAAAATTGAGCTAGTCAGTAGGACTGCTAACCTCTAGCGTTTTTTAAAGGGGACACGAAATACTGCCACAAGTAACATACTTGATAGAGTAGCACACTGACACATGACATAAGAATACCAGCACGCAACGTCATTAATCCAGAAGCACCTTTTTCGTGGTGTCAATGTAAGGGTAGAAGCAGACGACTTATTTTACTCAGCTCCCTCGCAGCGTTTGTTGACCGGTCGCAGGATGACGACGTTGGCGTAGAGTGTGATGATAGTACACTGCGCGACACTGTTAGTGCGAACAAGGACCAGATCACTCCAGTGCGATCACAATCCAGGTCATTAATCGGACAACTGCATGAGCACTCGACTCGAAGACGGTTAAAGTCAATGCCTCGGTGGGTCATTCGGGTTGGGGCCCGTGTCTGCTTTACCATGACTAGAGTAGCCCAGCTCTAGCAATGTACCGAGCGCATCGCATGCCCAATGAATCGCCGAACGGAGTGCGTGACAGTGATGAACATCGAGGACATTACGGGCATCCCATAGCGTATACGTGGTTCTTTCGATCAGCTGACTGCGTGTTGAAAGAGTGGCCGCTGGTTATCCGCTGGTAATTATTTTCGAAATATTTTCTGTGGCTGCTATGCGTTGGGGCACGCGGACACGTACTAACTGCGCGGTTTGTAGGTTGTGACATATTCAGGGAGAGTAAGAAAAATCTTTCACAACCTGTTTAACCTGCGCCATCCATTGATGCACTTACGTGACTACGAGCCGGTTGATGCTCAACCAGATCCAAATGGACAAAGGCGAAAGTCGAACAAAAGGATTCAAAATTGAAACCGATGACGCAAGCGAGCGGAGTTTAAACATAAAATTGTTACGCGTATTGTAGTCAAAGAAAAGAAAGAAAAAAGGACGGTTTAACACGGGTCCCCAAACAAAACTCCTGAATCGTGGCAAAGAGGGATGAGCTTTTATTAGCTCCATCCTTACTTCTTTTTGTGGTTTCGTGCAATAATAATAATAATAATAATAATAATAAAATGTCGGCCAGACACTAAGTAGTGTGTTGTTTCTTTTCTCCCTACTCTTCAGAAAATAAAGGTTTATTGAAAGGCATATCTAAGCCACTTGTTCAGGATTGCTTTTATGTTTATGTTCATTGTTTCGGTTTATTTATTAACGCCCATCAAGAGCAACATGCCTTCCCGGTGGTGCATCACAACACAGATGAAAAAGAAACACACACACACACTACTACTACACACACACACACACACACACACACACACACACACACACACACACACTACACACTACACACACACACACACTAACACTACTACTACTACTACTACTTACACGCGCGCGCTGCACGCACGCACGCACGCACGCACGCTACTGTACACACATGTCGTGATCAAACTCCTTATATCATTATGCACTACAAAATTACAGAACAAAAATAAAGTACAGAAAACAAAATCCCGCATATGCAACGGTATAGTTCTGACATTGCGAACTTTTTGCGATATTTCAGCGGCATACACACAGTGGCGTCACTAGGGTCAAGCGGCACCCGGGGCGGCAGCCCACCGCGGGCGGGCGGCTGCCGCCCCGGTGCGGCGGCGAGGCGCGCGGCGGTGGCGGAGCGCGCGGAGGCGGCGGCTCCGGCGCGCCAGCTGTGCGCCATGGTGATCGTCACTGCTCCTCGCGGCATGCGCAGACCGTTGCGAGGCGCGCAGCGGTGGCGGCTCCGGCGCGCCAGCTGTGCGCCGTGTGTAGTCCCTGCTCCTCGCGCATGTGCACAGCATGGCTCTTTGGGAGCCACGCTGAAACTGCTCAACCTCGGCCAGTGTAGCTCAGGCTACAAGAAATATTGACCTGTGAAATCATTAGCGAACATGCCACCTGACAAAAATTCAAGAGAAGTTATAATGATGAAAAGTCGTGAGGTAGGACGTGTAGAGCGTGAAGTCGTCAAACAGGGCGAACTGTCTCTTTACGCACTGTAGAGAGAGCAGACTGGCCGGCGCAGTATATCAGTGACATTCTAGTAGCAGTAGGGATTACACGAGAGCATACCGGCAAGATATGCTCATCCAGATCGAAACGGACAGACACGGGAATTGCATCCTTTACTCCTTTCTCAGTTTTTGCTACAGTCGAGTGCCTCGAGAACCACTTTATTTATTTTCACCCCAACTACAAAAATGCTTAGCCTTATATCAATTTACAACAACAACCACAAAACTTGAGGACGTTTAAGCTTCGCCTTTAAGAGTGGAACGCGATTGCGTTACCGGTCTCGTTCACATCGCCTACTCATTCGCTGTGCAAGCGTGCCTTGCGGGCCTAGTCTTTAAGGCAAATGATTTACCTAAAGTAAAATCATTTGAGACATGTTCAATTCGCATTACATGCCATGTTTTAATCACTTTCATTCCACGTGTGACATCACGCTCACGTTTGCGTTGAGGTTGCTTGTGACGTCATGACCCTATCGACCAATCAGGATTTTGCGTCACGCCACCGAAGCCGGCTTTTCTGCGACAGGGGCTCCTTAACGCTATCGCGTTGAAAACTCTCGATAGGTGTCCAACCATTTAATATTTACCCAGTGCTTGGTGCTTTGAAAGAACATGCCGATTTGCAAAGACGTTCAAGAGTTTTATAGTAAGTACGAAACTCTCATCGAGCCTTCAAATAATTTGTTTTCGGTAAAAAAAAAAAAATCTGTATCAGCTTCTGCTAGCGGCACTCAAGCGGTTTTTGAGTTCGGGTTTTAATGATGACAACTGAATCTAGACGCCCTAAGTATCCCTAAAAACCAAAAAAATTAGTCATTCGGTGAATATTTCTTTAATAAAAATGTAATTAAAGGCCGCCAAACCTCGGATCCATCCGAAAACGAAACCACTCTCATTGGTCACCGCTCGCATATCAAAACGATCTCGGGCCAATGGCGTTGGACGACGTTCAGTCGCGCAGTGAACCAGTGATCCCGAGGTAGCTGCACCGGCCGAACTTTGTCATTCGAGCTTCGATCATAGCGGAGGTCTCGACGCTCGAGGACCTGACGCCGTTAGAGGTTAAAAATTCTTCGGCGGACAGCCGACCTGGGGGTGATTTCCATGACGCCACTCCGACGCTGCGATGTGGACGATAGCAGCGCTTCGGAGTCCTGTTCGGGTTCTGGAGGAAGAACAAGGAACCCGGTTCCGGTTCCTTGTTTGTGAAACGATAATTGCAGTATCGCGTATTTTAAACTAGAACTATTTTACGTCTTGTGAAATTATCATGCACAACATGTCTAAATGAACTGAAAATTGTTTCTTTAGCAAAACTTTACAAAGGCCACCAAAATTTTCAAACATATGATAATTTTATTGGTCGGCGCAGGAACAGAAAAGAAGTCCACACGTATTTTATTCCTGCGTGATTAATAGGCGGTTCTGCCTTCTAAAACTGAAGATACTCATTCACTGATACTTCCTTAACGCCATCGCACCAAAAAGTAGCTTCCCCGAAAACCACTTGAATGCCACTTTTAACCATGTCTTTCATCATCATCCTCGCCACCACGCTCATGTGTATCTGGCGCATCATAGCCAAAGATGCTTTTGCATTATAAGACCCCAACCAACCAACCAACCAACCAACCACGTCATTGCTCCTCCTTCTCGTCGCTATGCTATCCTTTCTCAACTGTTCCTTTAACCTTACTGTGCTTAATCACCGTCCTGAGCAAAATTGATCAAAACCAACCAGTAAAATACTGTCGTTGCTCGTAGCTTTTGCTTCAGGCAAATTGTTTTTCTCGCATAGTTTCAACAGATAGGTGCATAATCATGTCTCTAACTAACCGGAGTCTCGGGTTACGATGGCATGACCTGCACGGTAATCATTACGAGTAATCAAATTCTTGTAACCGCTCGATTTTTGGAGTATTTTTGTAATATGTTAATTACTTTTATGACAAATAATGACGGAGAAATTTGATTACTTTTGGCAGTACGAAGCAATGGTGCCCTTTCTATCTGCAAGCTTTTTCTACCAAGAATCCTCAAACCAAGTCTTCGACAGGAGGATATTTTACCAAAATTGGTAAATTAGAAGATGAGTAGTTTACTACTCTCCGATTCTAATCCAATACTAAACAATACGAAGAGCTGTCTTTTTTTCTCGAACCCGGAGAGAAATTTGTTTTTTTATAAATCCCAAGTAATAAAAAAAGTAACCTTACTTTTTTTTGAGTAACAGTCAGCGACTTTTTTTTTAAGCAATCAGTAATCTAACCGAATATTTTTACACCAAAGTAATTGGAATAGGAATCTATTACTTTTTTTCGAGTAAGGTGTACAAGATTGCATGATAGGCCCTGCCAGCGCGTTTCTTAACAAGCTATCGGTGGCTATTGATCAGGTAGTATTCTACCGGCCAGTTCAGGCTACCGACAAACAAAACCGCGTTTGCCCGCACCAGGTGTGCGCACTGCGCGTGCGCAGAAACCAAATTCGCGTTGTTCTGACGTCAGCGCAACTCCTGCGCAGACGACTTTCTCTCCACTTAGACGTTTGCAAGTGCGGCCTCTGGGCGCCGCCATCTTGCTACAGGAGTGTGGGTATAGATATAGATCGTCCCATAGTCAAGCACTGTTGAGGCGTACCCACGGTTTCCAGACTGGCGCTCAAACAAAACGTTTTCCATCCACGGTAGTCAGACTACGCTCGCAGCGCGGTTAGCTGCAAACGTCTATATGCGCGGCGTTACGCCGCTGGGCGGCTGTCTTGATCGTATATGCTGAAACGTTATCGAACTCAAGCAGCGGAATGGCAGTATTGCCAGAGGGAAGCATACCGTAAACAAAGCGAGCTGTTTGGAGCGACACACTAAACGCGTTCGATTAACGCGCAACTTCCGCACCGGCACACAAATTGTAGCCCCGTCGGTGCACCTACGGTACCGTTTTTCAAAACAGGATGATACTTGCATATCAAACGAGCACGTTCAGCACAGGGTCAAGGAATGGAAACCGTCTTCAACGCTTATTCTATTGACATTTGCAGTTGCCGCGCATTCGGAAGCTAAGTAAACTCGACGCAACGCACAAAGAAAAAAAGAAAAACCGAGGACGAAATAGGAAGGTGTACACGAGACAGCTCTTGTCTTGTGTACACCTTTCTACTTCATTTTTTTTGCAGCTTTGTCAATTTTATTAAGTATGAACCAACTAGCCCACATTGCCACCCTAAATCGAAAGCTAGTTTGGACACCGTGAATAGAAAATAGTTCTCCTCGCTTTGCTAGGTGGCGCAAGCTACCACACTAAAGAGTGCGACCGTTAACATCCATTCATCCATTCATCCATGCATATGCCTGGACGGAGTCGGGCCTCTTTTGGGAGCAGCGATGGGGGACTGCGGGTGCATCATCGAGTCGCGCAGCGGACCCAGACACGCAGATTGCCAACACCAGCGCTCGGCTGGGCCTCGTATCCAATCAGCGCATCGAAGGACGTTCGGCGTCAGTCTTAATTCGAATTGTCGGGGTTGGCGTCATCC
>JAZHYW010064497.1:0-140968 GCA_037355805.1 Ixodes ricinus
ATAAACCGCATGTAAGCGATTTGGTGAGCGACGAGACAAGCGACGGCGACCCGCTTCGCTGTCGCTCGGTCAGTCGCGCGACGAGACAAACCGCATGAAAGCGACGCGAGCAAGCGACCAAGGCGATGAGCGACGTTTTCTAGAAATCCAAAAACCGAGCGACGCGACGAGCGACAGCGAGAAATCTCCGTCGCTCGATCGTCGCTGACTCTCGTCGCTGTCGCTGTCGCTCGTCTTGACGCTCGGTTAATCGCTTACATGCTGTTTAACTCGCATCTACTCGAGCAAAACGCTCGGCCGACAATCGCGTTTTTTTCTACCGACATTTGGAGCGCGAAACCGGCAAACGGTTAGGTGCCAGCCATATAACACATGCTGCGTTAAAAATAAAAAATAAAGGAAAAACAGAACACTGAGTGCATTAAAGAGCGCCGCTGTTTTTTATTTTTATTTTTATTTATTTACGTGGAAGGAGTTTTGCACTGTTTATCAACAATAACCGCAAATTCACTTTAATGTATACACATATAGAGTTATTATAATGTACACCTTCGCGGCGCTCCTGTGCATTCCTACGAGAAAACGCGCGTGGATTTGTCTCTTCTCCGGAAAATAACATGATTAACTTTTTTTTTATTTCGGTCGTACCGAATAGTATATAGCTTTATTATCATTGTAAAAGTGTAATCGCTTTAGTTACAGTATTTTTCTTCACAAGTGAAAGCTGTTAAATTTCGCTATATTCAAGGCCAAAACCTCCGCTCCATAGCAGGTATGTAAAAACGAGCGACGATCCAAAGCAAATTAACAATCGAAAAGAATGTAGAGTGTGTTCAAGGTTCGCCAGCATTCCGGTCGCGCTTATATATATTGTTGATATGCCCGTCGTGTACCTATATATATATATATATATATATATATATATATATATATATATATATATATATATATATATATATATATATATATATATGACAATGGCCCCGTCGGGCATCTTTACCAGCTGTTAAAAACATTCAGAACATAAACTATAGCGTACCCGGGTTATGAAAGCTATTTATGTTTGTTATTTACTACGCAATTCAGCTTTTATCGGGCACTCTTTCTCTGGCGTCTCCCTATTTTCGAATATTTCGAGCGTGCGGGTGATGTTTTGAATGCACAACACGCATCATATTCACACACATTCGTGAGCAGAAAGAACAAATCAGTACTTATTTATTTCAAGTCGGGCTATATTACGTGGCCTTCCATTTCTTTTGATCCTCTATATGCACAGGTAGTTACCGATCCAATGTTACTGCGCAGTCCTTGCCGTACCTCTCTTGGTTTCCCACATGTCCTTCGTTCGTTTGGTAGATATATATTCCCTACGCTTAAAAGCGCCGACGCCGTGTTCGCGCCCACAGTGCCCGACAGTGCACATAAATGCATGCGTGAAGCCGCTTTCGCGCCGTATTTATTGCCGTGAATTTGAAAGGCAACACTATGTGAGCAATTATTTCGTCTGCGTGACTGAGAAATGTTCCAAGCAAGCCTATGGCACGTACGAATTATTCGTGATATTTGCTCTTATATAATCGAGCGCGGGGAGAAAATACGCTCACTTTTTCCCCGCAGAAATGCATTACCGGAAGTCAATTTTCCACTGGTGGTTGTCTGCTTCCATTTGCAACAGCACACCAGCGCCAGTCGAACCTCTTGCGTACATTATTATAACTATACACCAACACTCTGTATACAAACGAGCCCGTGTTGGTCCACACCGGATGTGGACACTGCGCTGGCGGAGAAACCAGATTCGCCTGACGCGAAGCATCTGCGCATGCGCAGTGCCGACAGCAGCGCCACCGCAGTGACGAGACGAGCGAATCGTGTCTACTGAACGAGGGAAGCGAATCGTTCGAAGTAATCGTGCCGCCCAGTTTATCTAGACGGGAGAGCCGTCTAAACACATTTTCAGCCTAATCATTCACCACTCCGTAAACTGCAGCGACTTTGCGGCAATGTTCCAAAATTCCAGTGACGCAAACAATCCATTCATTTTAGATTTAGCGAGTCAAAATGAACACGTAATCACAAATTCACTATGTTCGAGATATTTGATGTGCGCGATAAAAAAACTAATCGTGAACAAAACCAAGCTGAAAAGTTGCGGCATGCTTGCACTCTGAAAAAAAAAAAATGTTAGCGTTTTTTTTTGTTTTTTTTAGAACACATAGAAAGCTACAATTTTACGACATTCTGGGAATAGCCCTAAAAATACAGCATAGTTCTCATTTTCCAGATGTGAAAATAAAAAGATCCAACAGCTGATCCAAGAGAACAAAATTCGGGCTTTCCGCAGTGTAAAGGTCACTTAGATTTATTTATTTATTCAATCAATCCAATCAATCATTCAGTCATTCATATATTTATTTATCTGCAAGTGGGCCATCACAGAGCGGGAGCGGGGAAGCAGCCTCCTATAGAAGGAAAAAGTCAGTGCCTTCTGCGCCAGAAACGAGCGCAAAAACTGGGAGACAGAACGACAGAACGTGACAGAAAAACGATGGAAAATCAGTGGTGCCCTCAGAGGCCCGCAAACATTTTCTAATATACTCACTTTTTTTCCTTATATTTCTTCTTTTTTTTACATCTTTTTATGCAACCTATTTCTATTTACGACGCACCAACCTTTCCAAGTTCCTCAGCGTATCTACCACGCTATCTCAAACTTCCACAAAAAAAAAAAATTGTGTAAACAGCCGGTAGTTTTTCTTCTTTTGCAAAATACAAAAAGAATAGAGGAGTGGTTCACCTTACAACACCTGTGTGGCGCTCCCTTCGAGGTGTTTTCTTTCTCACCTGCCACTCCTCCTTCCTCTTTTACCGCAACCGGGCGGTCTATTGCTGTGTGATACAGGGAATCATTCAACGAAACCAAGAAATAGAGACAAAAAACAATCTGTACAAAAAAAGAATATACAAAACACAGAAAAAAAGAACAGCCTAACGAATAGGAAAAAAAAGGTTTGGCAAATTTCTAGGCAATTGTGTTGCATACGTGAAACGTTCTAGCATAAGGAACGTTCATATCATCGTTTAGAAGCACGCCTAGCCTGTTCAGCCAGACGCCTACGTTGGCGGCGCTGTTCATCTGATAATTTAACGCGTGGCATAAAATGTGTGCACTTGAAATGATAAACCTGATGATCTTCCAAAACCTTCTAAGCCACACCTCTCCCACCTCGCCTACCTCTCCTAACTCACTCCACCCCTGGTCCCATGACCTCCCCGTTAACCAATCAGCGTAGAGCACGTCTCACTCCTCCTCTCCCACCCATCAACCAATCAGTGTCGAGCCTTGCGGCCACGCTTTTATCCAGGCTTCACGAAATGCCGAACACCTGGCCAAGGAACGTTTCACGTGAATCGAAACGCAAGGCATTGAGAGTTGGACCAGCGTGTTCACGTAGATACTAATGGAAGGAAAGCTAAACAAAACGAAGGGGCGAGGACGGATATGTAGAGCGAGGGGCGAGAACATGTCTGATCTCCTCGTCCCTTCCTTTTCTTTGGCTTTCATTATATTAGTAACGGGGAAATGGTATCAGTATAATACAAGCCTGGTAGCATACATTGGGATTAATAGTATAATAAACATTAAATTATTAAAGTCATGGAATTGGTGCAGATGAGACCGTCTTATTCATTTTAGAATTCAACATTTGTGGGATCTTAGAAATAGGTGCTCAATATTTCGCAAAACATTTTTGTCCGCCATTTTCAATCCCTCGGTAATAAACAGCAACCAATCAAAGTTTACTGTATTCCGATATAAACGAATCAATTTCTGTGATAATCAGATCCCCTTCGGCTCGCCTAGTATTCAAAATGTTGTAAAATGTGAAATTGATTGTTGTAATATTTAACGAAGACATGCAGTGGGGAGGAGCACAACTAACTGACCAAATGTTGCGGGATTGCAGGCATACACTTCATATCTGCACTCTTTGTTCTATTCCTAAGTAAATAACGTTTTGTTTGTTTGTTTGTTTTGTTTTGGGGGAAATTGCACAGTTTCAAATATACACTCCCCTCGTGTACTCAAAAAATTAATTCGTGTCATGTGCATGACAAGGTTTGAACGTTTATATACCCTAAAAAAAAAAGTCACTGGGTTTACCTTTTTGTTGAACACATAGACAGCCAATCAATGCGAACTACAGAAATATCCCAGCGAATGAAGCAGTTCTGAATACGGTTAAACTAAAGAAATACGATGAGGGCAGGGACAATATGCGCATGATGTTTCACTTGCTCATTGTCTCATGCGCACATCGCATTTTTCAGATCTATAATCATACATGTCCTATGATTACCTCCCAATGTACCCTTAAAAATTAGTTCTGAAGGTACTGTAAACATTATCGATTTAGTTTTAGACTGGGTTCATTCTGTGGTATAGACTGCATAAACTGCAAGTTTATAAAAAATACTAAAATGTACACTTCTATTTTTCTCGCGAGTATATCTTCTCAATCATCGAAACACGGTATATTGCCAGATAACTGGAGAGTAGCTAAGGTTATCCCAGTTCAGAAAGAGGTGAGAAATTTAATCCTCGTAATTTTCGCCCGATTTCACTGATCAGTGTCCCATGCAAAACGTTTTAGAATGTAATTTACTCTAATATAGTCGATTTTCTTGAATCAAATAAGTTTTTCTGTCTCTTTTAACGCGGCTTTCGAAGGTCATTCTCATGCGAAACACAACTTGTCATACACGCATGACATTCATTCTAGCGTTGACGCTCGCTCCAAAGTCTATGGCGTATTTTTATATTTCTCGAAAGCCTTTGCTAAAGTGCGCCATACCTTACTCTTGTCTAAGCTTAGTAAACTAAACATTGAGCCGGCGGTACTCATGTGGATGCATTTATTTTAACTCACCATAAACAATTCGTCAACGTTAATAACGCTAGCTCTGCTATGGTATCAGTAACATCAGGTGTTCCTCCAGACTCTGTGTTCGGCTTGTTATTATTCCTCATATGCATTAACGATTTACCCTCTGATGTATCCTCAAATATATCTTCATGTGCCGACGACTGCGTTATTTATCGAGAAATTACTAGTGACTCTGCCTCTGACCTACTATAAGATGATATTAATTTTGTTTCTAACTGTGTGACTCATGGTCCATGGAAGTCAACTGTAGTAAATGTAAAGTTATGAGAGTGTCCCTCCCGTTGTGCTTCATCTCAGATCCATTATACGCTAAACAACCATCCTCTCAAATTAGTCGCGGTCTATCTAGGAGTTCATATTACATCTAACCTATCATGGAAGACTCACATTGACTACAGCATTAACAGCGCTAATCGCATGCTACGTTTTCTTAAAAGAAATGTTTCTTTAGCACCCAGCTCTTTTAAACTAATTCTATACACGAACTCAACACTGCTACGTTTAGCCGCGCTGCGAGACATGCATTCCTGTGTTCCTTTGGAAGAAACCAGACGAAAACTTGCCTTCTCGACAAACGCCGCGACGGGGGCTGTACCAGAAGAGTCGGGAAACGTGTGAAGATCAGTTTTCATGTGTTTTTGCCCCCTCTGTTCGTCTGAGAACGTGGATAGTAGCTGTGAAAAGGGCAAACCAGACGCTGTCAAACTAAGATTGCTTGTGCGGGAAACACTTCGGGTCGAATTCATGGATACTTGTGGCCGTCAGATTTATTTGTTTTGTTCCAACATGAACGAGGGAACGCCTCCAAGTTGTCCGGACCACCCGCGGGTTCAGTGCGTCTTCAAGTTCAAACGGCCGCCTCGTCGTTCGAACTGTCGTCTGCTCTTTCAAACTTGTCTGCTTTTTGTCGTCTGCTCGTTCAAATAAAAGCGGCCCGTAGACCAAACGTTAACACGGCGATTGCGAAAAGAAGTAATTGCAGGCCTCAAAAGTCTTTTAAGCAGGCTCGGTGTAAACAGTAGATATAAGATGTTGATTATTGGTACCAGCGGCCATAACCGACTTGTTACTCCTGATTCAGTTTGTCTGTTTCCGCTTCCGATTTTCAGTATCGAGGTCGATCATAGGCGCTACCATCTGCACTTTTGCAGCAGGAACGACGTCAAGACCAAAAATATCGAGAAGAATCTCATCACGGTTTTATCGTCCAGTCTGCGGAGTTCACGCGAATAAATCGCCACACGCCAAATTATTTACGCTAAGTTTTGCGGCGTAACGAGCCTTGATAATTTCGCTCAGGCGACTAACGTGATAAGGCATTGCTATGAGGATGTAGAATCGACAACTCCAACAGGAAAAAGAGCACGGAGACAAACACAGACGCCGACAACTTGACATTACAATGGTTTGTTGACGCGGGACGCGGTGTTTCTTGCCCACTCTCCACTGCGCATGCGTTCAAACCGTCGTCTCTTCTTTCAAACTTGTCTGTTTTTCGTCCTCTGCTCGTTCAAACGACAGTGGCCCGTAGACCAAACGTTGGCCCGGTAATTGCGATAAGTGGCAAGTGCAGGCCTCAAAAGACTTAAGTTTGAAGGTGGTTGGGGTAAGTAGGCTCAGTGTAAACAGTAGATACATGGAGGTGTTGATCACTGTTACCAGTGGCTATCACCGACTTGTAATGCCCGATTCTGCTTGCGATTTTCAGCATCGACGTCGGCCATCTCAGCTACGGTCCACACTTTTGTAGCCCGAGCGACGTCGCGACTGAAAATAGCGAGAATCTCATCGTGCGAGTCAGGCTTTAGCGCCCATTCTGCGGCGTCCAAGCGGAATGAATCGCCGCACGTCACATTATTCACGCGAAGTTTTGCGGTGTAACGAGCCTCGTTAATTCTGTTGAAGCCGCTCAAGTAGTCAGACATTGTTAGGAAGACGTACAATCAACCATTCCAACGCGAAAAGGAGCACGGGAACTCACACCGGTGCCGACAACAGAGTGTCGAACCGGAACCGAACCGAACCGAAAACCGGAACTGAACCGTTATTTTTAGCCGAACCGGAACTGAACCGAACCGAAATCTTTGCCGCCATCTTGGAACTGAACCGGAACTGAACCGGAAAAAAATATAACGGTTACCGGTTCAAAACGGTTCACGGTATTTTTTTTACAGAACGCATGTTTGAGAAATAGAAATGGGCAGTTCTATTTCTATGTAGTGATCAAATTGTCAAATAACGAATTGCAATGTTTGAAAAATTCTGGCTTTTTGCGGTGCATTTGGATTGGCACTGTGATAAATCATGTGTCACGTGGTCACACGACATCATGGTGCTCAAGACTTGCTGTCCAGTAATGTCACGTCACGTGGCCCCGCGGCATTGTCATGTGAGTCTCTGCGTCCAGTCGATTTAAATAATAATAATAATAGGGGTTGTGTGGATATTTATACAGCGAGTCGTTCGTCAGCCATTTTAAGTTGCGACGAGTCACTCGCTGTAGATGAGCAATTTAGCCAGTGCGGTACAACCGCTAACCTGGGGTCTTTAACGTGCCCCAAGCAGTAGTGATACACGACCGCACGCCGGTACGATGCTCATACAGATCGAAACGGGCAGGGGTGGGGATTGAACAGTCGATTTAAGGTCGGTTCTCACATGCAGCGAAGCGCTGATGTAGCGCTCCTCACGTGCCGTCAGCTACTTATCGTCTGCCATGAGCAACAGTTTTGACGGTGCGATACAAAGCTGGTGAACGCTCCCGTCAGCACGCGCTTAGCGCGAGGTAAGCGCTACGCTTGTAGCGCTCCGCTGCATGTGTGAACAGGCCTTTAAAGGGATACCGAACCAAAGAATTTAGTGTCCATAATAAGTGGCGCACCTTCTTTCCACGAGCCAGCAGCCGCCGATGTGCGCGAGCACACGCAACGAAAATGACGTCAAAGACCTCCATTTGCGGTTAAGATGACAGTGAAATGCATGGGCTTCGGGCCAAAGGAGAATAAAGACAGGCTTTTCATCCCTACAAGTGAAAGCTACGTGCTTGTTAGACCAATTAATCGCTTACCTTTTACACCAGACACCACTGTGTAGATGAAAAACTTGTCTTTATTCTCCTTTGGCCCGAAGCCCATACATTTCACTGTCATCTTAACCGCGATTGGAGGTCTTTGACGTCATTTTTGTTGCGTGTGCTCACGCACACCGGCAGCTGCTGGCTCGTGGAAAGAAGGTGCGCCACTTATTATGGACACTAAATTCCTTGGTTCAGTATCCCTTTAAATAAACCGATCTTACCAGCCAGCTTGGCTACGCCACCGCTGCCGCAATGCATCGAGGGAACTTTAGTCTTTCTGCACGAGCGACAACCTCGCGGGAGCTCTGCGAGTGCAAAACACCAGGTGTCACGAGCTCTCTCGGGCGTTGCCGCGTGCAACCTCTGATCGAAAGTTATGGCGGCTTCGCGCATGTGCCGAACGCTTGGACGAAGGATATGGTATATTGAGAACGTCACAAGATTTATTAGCATTGTTGACATTGTGATGTCACATGACATTACGACTCCCCATTGCGAGTCACGTGACACCGTGAAGCACTCGATTGTCATGAGCGCGAGTCGAGTACTCGGGTTCATGACAATCGCATTGCCAAACACTGGGGTAATGGCTCGTGTTGAATCAAAGATGAGAATAGCCGAAGTCTAACAATGTCTAAAGCTCAACACATGCTTCATTCTTTGCCAACCGCATCGCATGACTGTGATGATCACTGACAGTATATAATTAGCGTCAGATCACGTGGCCACTTGTCCTAGTTAGTTGAGGAGGGGAATGGTGCTTCTTTCCTTTGTTTTTCCTGTGTCTGCCATTGAACAAAAAAAAAACTAATGGATGTTTTTTTTTTGAAAGCTGACGCTTTCAAAGCGTCAGGGATTAGCTCTTAGCGGTTTTTACCGAAAGTTCAAAAATTGTTACACTACTCATTTTACATGTACACACACATCATTGAGGCACCCAAACCTGTTTTCGTTGTTGCTGAACTGTCTCAGAAAGTTTTCCCCAAGAATATGAACATGGAAAGAACTAAATGTGGCTTATCAATCGGACGATAAGTAGAACTACAAACGTACGAAAGAAATACCAGAAAAGAATTATTCTAGTGGCCTCAGAGGGTCTGCCGAACGTTGAGAGCCGCTTTAAATCTGTCAGGAGTGTCGTTCTAAACTTATCCCCCAAGCTTTGACCACCACCGTATTTTGTTCTAACCTCACAGTTTTTCTGTGAAAAATAAAATAGATGCAGTATTACTGTTCACAATTGACACAAATATAATTGTTTAATTAACATCCACAAACGGAGGAAGTAGTTTCTCAGGAATGGAGGTGTTCTCTAAAAGAGCATCGAAACGAAAAAAAAAAGAGGGAAAGGGGGTGGGGGGTATAGGTTTAAAACATACATTGTTCTAAAGATTCCTCTGCTCCGTATCTTCGGCAGAGATCAGAAAGCGTCGTCTAGAAAACTACTTGGTTCGCAAAAATACTTTTGCCAGAAAGCACGCTATCGTTGTGCCAGACGCTCGCGCCGTTCTTCACCACGTTGCAAGAACCAAGAATAATTTGTGTCTCTCGAATACATGGCTTGCACTGAGCGCGAACCTTCTGCAGTGTGTATTTTGCACCACCGGATTTGATTTTCTCAGCAAGAACAAATCGCAATGACCACTAGCATATAGTGCGATGACGTCACGTGCAAACCATGTTGAGCAGATCAGTTTCCTGGTGAAATGCGATGTTCTTAACACTGGCAAAAAGTGTATGTGAAAATTGTAAATTTGTGCAGTATATATAACAGTTTCGCGATGGTCTGCGGCAGCCTAATAAGATGTTAGAGTGCGCATGACCGAGAAAGCAGAGTTGTAGAGTGAGGGCCCCAAACAAGTGCACGTAAAACCGAATTTAACATTCGCCTCCATAGACAGTATTTTGTGAAGGTCCAAGCTCGTATAAGCTAATGTCCAAATGTAATTTATATTATAAATATATTGTTTCTTCTTCGCGCTTTTTATGTGTAATTAGGAATATCATTGCATGCATCATCTCTATGTATATTTTTTTTGCAGTAAGGCGTTGTGAATGGAAGTATTTAGAAGAATAGCATTAATTCTTTCTCTGCACATTTCGTGCATTTGCCTTCAGATCTAGTATGTGAGCACACAGTTCTTTTGGGAATACCCCGCGACCCGGTGTTTTCCATTGCCGAACAACAAACAAAAAAGCAGGTTTCCCAAGGCTCAACAGATGACGTATATTCGAGCATCGTTCTCCCCTGTCGGTCTCAAGCGGTTATGTAAACTTCCTGCAGTCAAATTTATTGATTACAATAAAATATACTGTAAACGACTTATTTTTCGCGGGCTCAAAATTTCGCGATTTATGTCAAAGCTGAAGTTTCGGAATAATTCGCGGGTTCTGATTTTCACGACCTGTGGGACCTCAATATAGATTCCAATGTGTTTACATTTTAAGAGAATTGTTCGCGGGATCTATTTTTCGCGAATTGTAGGCGATTCGTGAAATTCAGCAAGGCGGAAAGTTGGGCGAGTTGGTTGAACATCTTCAAACGTGGAAACAGCGCAAAAAAATTAACAAAGGACAAGTGAAAGAAGTGCCCGGACAAAGCGCTGTGACAAAGGACAAGTGAAAGAAGTGCACGGACAAAGCGCTTTGTCCGTGCACTTTCTTCACTTGTCCTATGTCAAATTTTTTGCGCTGTTTCCACGTTTGAAGATTCGTGAAATTCGCGAAAATTAGGTCTTTGCGAAAATTAAGTCGTTTACAGTATTTAACTGCTGACTGAATGTTTGACAACATAAAGAAAGACCCAATCCCCTTAAAGATATATGTAATAAGTAAATGCACCTAAAATTGTCTAGTATCTGCGCTGCAAATATTTCCCGGCGTTTTTATCCTCGATGAAAATGATTTGGGAGAGCTTAAACTAAGGTCTGATTTTGAAGCTGATTTAAATAACTATGTGTTCCTGACACTTATTCACCATCTCAAACAGAAGTCTGTTATTGCCTTTTTTATATGATGAACAACATTTTTATGTGTCTGTGGGCTGGACAAAAACAAAATACAAAGGGGCGCGTGGCGGAACACGCAGACCCTCAGAAAGTGACCAATTAAGTACCTCCAACGTCATAGTATGAAATAGTAGTTTATTTCAATTAACAAAAACTCACAAATTAGCAAGTGCGATACTTATTTGCAAATTTAGTTTACCGGCATCTTGTCAAGAACATCAACAGCCAAGCTAGGCCGAAGATGTTCACTTGAGTACGTGCTATAAAAGGCAAGATTCGATCTGAGTATGAAGGTAGGTATAAATGAGAGTGATCAATCGGATAACTCTTCTGCGTGATTATTCGCCTACATCCCCGTGCTGAGTTTAAACAATTCCGGTCATGAAAACAAGCGTTGTGATTGCCGATCAGTGTTTCTATAAACGGTAGACTGCAAGGGCTTGTCCTAACATTTTCGTGACATTGTGAAAATATGATTGCTTCTAGTTCAGTTGTCGTGATATATATTGTGAAACGTATTTCGTAAATTAGATTTCACGATATATATGGCGATGAGGTGCCCATTCTATGATTTCGTGCACTGAAATTAATTTTTAAGTTCAACATCACAGGATTCAACTTTTAATACTGCCACGCAAATTTGTACCAATCACGGGTATTTTAGGCGACCTACCAGACTTCGTGATACCTATCAATTCAGGCAAATTATAAGAGACTGAGGTAAACAACCAGATCTTGAGCGTTTAAGCATAACCAGTTGTATGTTAATCTAGCTTTTCGTTTACTGTTTCGTCAAAAGTAAATAGATCCATTTTTTTTGTAATGTTTGGTTCGTGAAGTAAACGTGGATTGTACGAATGATAAAAAGCTGTATAATTATTAGTTTCACGGTGGAAAAAGTGCTTATAGCCAAAACAACGCGGAAAAAATATTCTCAATTTAGCGGTTCAAACCGGTTCGAACCGGTTCAAACCGGTTCGAACCGCTATTTTTTGCTCCCCGGAACTGAACCGGAACTGAACCGAAAGCCGTGAACCCGAACCCGAACCGAACCGATATAAATTTCGGTTCGACACTCTGGCCGACAACATCGCCTTCCAATGGTTTGTTTATGGGCGACGGCGAGCTACTTGCCCACGCTCCATCACGCATGCGCGGCCCCGGTGGCGCCCGCTAGGGGCACTCCGGTTCGTTTGTAAACATGAATTGTTCGTTACAGGGTGGTTTTTTTTTTTTCAAGCTTTACAGATTTGTTTAAAAAAAAGCCTTGAAAGCTACTCTTAAACGGCTTGTGCAGGTGAGTTGTACGGCCAGGGGGACATCGCATAGGGGGCTAATCGTGACGATTCGTCGGCTGATTAAGTCTAATTTGTTAATTAGCGTATTAATTCGTGAAAATATACATATGGTTTCAATTAGAAACTTACTAAGCATCATTGAAAACCACTACATCAACTTTTTTGCAAAGGCATAAGACAGGGGCAGCATCTTGCGGCGTTCTGAAAAAACGCTCAATTTGGGCGCGTTTTTAGGTATCGGTTTCTTATCGGAGCGCATCTTAGCGCCCGCGGTCCTGCTCCCCGGTGGCCGCGGCGCGAAGCCGCCCCTCGCCTCCCTCGTAGAATGGAGGGAAGTAGGGCGCACTGTGTTGCGCTTCTCAGCCACTGGGGACAAGGACCGCGAGCGCAGAGATGCACTCCGATAAGAACCGAAACCTACGCTCTAAGAAATGCCTGCGCGTGTACTTACCCGCAAAACACTCGAAGAGCCAATCACTACGATCTACGAAATCAGCTCACGAATGATGAGGCAGAACATCTATCTGTTAAGACCTCAAAGTTAAGTCTGCGCTGTGGCATTACTCAATGCAAGCATGACGCTTTGCATTGCGCATTGCCACAGCGCAGACTTAAATTGTAGGTCTAAACAGATTTTCCGCCTCATCACTCGCTGAGCTGAATTCGTAGATCGCAGAAATTGTCCCTTGGAGTGTTTTGCGGGAAAGTAGACGCTAAGCACTCCTTAGAGCGTAGGAACGCGTCCAAATGGAACGTATTTACGGAAAGCCGCAAAATGCTGTCCCTGCGTTATATCCTTCTATAAAGAGTTCATTTAGTGGTTTTCGATGACGCTCAGCAAAGTTTCTAATTGGAACCATATGTCTGTTTTCCTTAATTAAAAAGTTAATTAACTAATTTTATGTAATTAGCTGACTGATCGTTATTATTAGCCCCTTTACTATGTCCCCTGACTGTATAAGTCACGTGCATAAACCGCATGAGTGTAGTTTTCACAGCTTTTTTTAAACAAATATGTAAAGCTTATAAAAAAACACCCTGTATAAAACATTCGTACGATTAAAACTTAAATAATCGCTCTGTTTGGGACCCTGGTGACGGTGTATACTAAATGACTTGATTGAAGCTGTCCAGAATCAATTCTTAGATTTATATCTTCTAATTACTATCGAACAGCCAGCGTAAGCACTATGAAATCTAATCTTTCTCTCCCTCAATTATCAACCCGTAGAAGAATAGCCCGTCTAAGTTTGTTTCATACAATTTATTTCACTAACGACACGCAGCGTAATAAGCTGATCATACCTCCCCTTTATGTTTCACCTAGACACGACCATCAGCACAAAGTTGGCGTTCCATATGCTCGCACCAACGTCTTTCACAATTCTTTCATACCATCCGCATCCTGGGACTGGAACCACCTTGCTGCACCTGTATTCTCTATCATAAATCGTGACCTTTTTAATAACTAAAACCTCAGAATGTATATTTTTTTCCTATCGACACTGATTTTATTTTTCTGTGTGCGTGTGTCTCTGTTTTCAATAATTCATGGCACCACTCCCCCCCCCCCCCGCTTTTGTGCCCACGCCCTGAGGATAAAATTAATAAATAAATCCGAGCTCCGTCAGTCGCTGGGATCCTTCCAATGTTCACCGTGATTCACTTTCTCCGTGTTGTGCAAAAAAATAACCATGCAGTTTTCTCCTTTTCTTTTTTTTTTTTCTGAAACGGCATTAGCCACATTGCGCATACATAAAGAGATTAATAAACACGGTGTTCGCTACACACATGATGACAGAATGATCCGCGGACACGTGTCACGCATGTTCGTAGCATGTTTGTTTTACAGATATACACATGTGCTTCGAACAAGTCTATCAGACAGCCTTTGGATGACCAATGTGACAGGGCTGTCATTGAAACGAAAAACACGCCTCACACAGTGTCTGCAGCAAAGTGTCGAACCGGAATCGGATCGAGCCGAAAACCGGAACCGAACCTTTAGTAGAGAGTTTTAGGGAACCGTTTTTGCACATCCGATACGGTACGAAGGGCCCTCCGTTACGAACTGCGCATGCGCTACCGAAGAAGATTCGCACATGCGCAGTTCGTACCGGAGGGCCCATCGAACCGTATCGGATGGGCAAACACGGTTCCCTCAAACTCCCTATTTTTTAGCCTAATCGAAACCGAACCGAAATCAGCGCCGCCATCTTGGAACTGAACCGGAACTAAACCGGAAAACATTTATAACGGTACCCGGTTCAAAACGGATCACGGTATTATTTTTTTATTACAAAATGAATTTTTGAAGAATATAAATTGGCAGCTGTATTTCTACGTAATGCTCGAATCGTCGTGTACCGAATTGCAATGTATAAGAAATTGCGGGTTTTCGTGGCGGTTTTGTATTGACACTATGATTAATCGTGTGTCAGGTGGTCACGTGACGTCATGGTGTCAAGACGTAGTAATGTCACGCGGCCCCGTGACGTAGTCACGTGAATCACTGCGTCAAGTCGACTTAAATTGAGAACGTCACTAGATTTGTTAGCGTTAGTGACACCGTAACGTCATATGATATCAGGACTTCTCACCGAAAGTCACGTGACACCGTGACGTACCCGAATGTCATGAGCCCGCGAGTCGAGTGCTCGGGTTCATGACAATCAGCTTTGCCAAACAATCGGGTAATGACTCGTGTTCGATCAAATATGAGAAAAGACGAACTCTAACAATGTCCGAAGCTCATCCCGGTGCTTTACTCTTTGCCAACCCCAGCGCATGACTATGATGAACATTGACTGTATATAATTAGCGTCAGATCACGTGGGCGCTTGTTCTAATGGCGAGTTGAGGGCGGCAGCAGTTCCTCTTCTTTTTTTTTTCTTTCTGCGTCTGCCATTGAGCGGGGGAAAAAACTAATGGGTGTTTTTGCAAGTTGTAAACGGCAGAGATTAGCTCTTAGCGGTATTTACTGAAAGTACAAAAATTGTTGCACAACCCATGTTACATATATACATCATTGAGGCACCGAAACATGTTTTCGTCGTTGCTTAACTCTCTCAAAAAGTTGTCCTCAAGAATAGAGGCATTGAAAGGACTAAAGATGATTTATTAATCCGACGTTACATAAAACTGTAAATCCGTGCGGGAGGGATACATGAAAACAAAGATCCTAGTGGTCTCAGAGGGATAGCCGAACTTTGGCAGCCGCTCTAACTCTCACAGGAGTGTCGTACTCAAATTCTTCCCCAATCCTCGACCAACTCCGCATTTAGTTTAAACTTCCCAGTTTTTGGGTGCAAAATAAAGAAACGCAGGATTACTTTTAACAAAATACACACAAATAATTGTCGAATTAAGAAATCCCAAACAGAGGAGAGAGTCCCTCAGGAACAAAACGTATACTCGGGAGGAGCATCGAAACAAGAAAAGGGGTGGGGAAGGAGGAAGGGGCAGGGGAGTTTTAAAAACATGCTGTGTTGTAAAGATTCCTCAGCTCCGCGTCTTTGGCGCAGACCAGAAAACGTAATCCCTGAGACCACTTTGTTTGCACAAAGACTCTTGCAAGAAAGAGCGTTTTTGTTGTGCCAGACGCTCGCGTCGTTCCTCACGGAATAATTTGTGTCTCTCGAATACATAGGTTTGCACTGAGCGCGAACCTCCTGCAGCGTGCATTTTGCGCCACCGGGTGTATTTTCTCAGCAAGAACAAATCGCAATGACTTCCAGCATATAGTGCGATGACGTCACGTGCACACCATGTTAAACAGTTCAGTTTTCTAATGAAATGCGATGCTCTAAACACTAGCAAAAGAATATGTCCAAATTGTAAAACTGTGCACTATATATAGCAGTCTAGCAACGATATGCGGCAGCCTCATAAAATGTTACAGAGCGCATGACTGATAAAGCACAATGTTGTAAAGTGAGGGCCCAAAAACAAAGTGCACGTAAAACCGAATATAACATTACAGAAAACCGAGACAGAATTTTGCAAAGTTTCGAGCTCGTGCAAGCCGATGTCCAATGTGATTTATATTAAAATTATGTTGCCTGATTTTCGCGCTATTAAAGTGTAATTCGAAATATCATTACATGCATCTCTATTTATTTCTTTTTGCAGTAAGGCATTGTATAGAGGATTGGTAATAAGAATACCATTTATTATTTCTATTCCTGCGCCTTTCGTGTATTTGCCTTCATATCTATTATTTGAGCACAGTTTGTGTTGGCCTACCCCGCGGCCCGGTGTTTCACACTGCCTAACAGTGAACAAGAAAGCACGTTTCCGCAGAATCAACAGCTGGCGTATTTTCGAGTATCGCCCTCCCGTGTTTGTCTCAAGCGGTTATGTGAACTTCATACAGTCAAATTTATTGATGATAATAAAATTATACTAAATTAGTGACTGAAGATTTAACAACATAAATAAAGCGCCGATCACCTTAAAGTTATACATCATAAGTAAATACACCACCAAATTATCTTAAATATGTTCTAAAAAAATTTCGGGCGTTTCTATCCTCGTGTGCCACGTCTAAGTGACTTGGGAGAGCCTTAAACAAATTTCTGGTTTTGAACATGATTTAAATAACTATGTCTTCTTGGCACATATTTAACTTATCAAATACATAAAATTCAGTTATTGTCTCTTTTTACGTGATGAACAGCTATTTTATGTGTTTATGAGGTGGACAAAAACAAAGTACAGAGGGGCGCGTGGCGGGGAACTATGACGATTGCACACGCAGACCGTCAGAAAGTGACCAAATAGCTGCACCGTTGAGTAGAGCATAAAATACTCTCTTGTTCTATTTAAGAAAAAGTCACCAATTAGCAAGAGTGATGCTTATTCGAAAATTGAATTGATCGGCCTCTGGTCAAGAACAAGCTTCAACAGCCGGGCTATGCCAGTTTATCTTGTATAAGAAAATGTTCACTCGGCTATCCGCTGCATTAGGCCAGATTCGATCTGAGTATGAAGGAAAAATTGTTCACTCTAATCTATACGCGCGTATAGATTAGAGTGAACAATTTTGATGACTCTTTTCTGCATGATTTTTCAGTTGCATCACGGTGCTGAATATAAATAATGTTGGTCAGGAAAGCAAGCGTCACGGTGCTGAATATAAATAATGTTGGTCAGGAAAGCAATTGCGCTCAGTGTTTCTATAAAAGGTAGACGAAAGGCCTTGCCCTAAAACTTTCGGGGCATATTGAAAATATCGTATTTATCTTTGCTATGTCGTCATCATATATATTCTGAAACGTATTTTGAAAACTAGACTTCCCGACATATATGGCGAGGAGGTGGCAATTCCATTATTTTATGAACTATAAATAATTCCCAGATTCAAGAGCACAACAAGGATTCAACTTATAATACTGCGACGCACATTTTTACCAATCATGGGTAGTTTAAACGACCTACCAGACTTCGTGATAACCCTTCTATTTAGGTAAAATATATGCGACTAAAGTAAACAAGAAACTGGTTGGAACCGTTATTTTTGCTCCCCGAAACTGAACCGGAACTGAACCGAAAGCCGTGAACCCGAACCCGAACCGAAGCGATAAAAATTTCGGTTCGACACTCTGGTCTGCAGACTGCCTTTTGAATAATGTAGCCGTGTGACCGCCCCAGTGTTGAAGTTTGAAACGTTTCACGAGACTATCTAAATTATCTATAATTGCCACTTCCATTTCATCATCTTTTTTGCTAACGAAGGAAAGGTTTTGTTACTTTCCGAGAACAGTAACGAGTAACGTCGCGCAATCAAAACTTTGAAACGAAGAGAATTAACAGAACGGACAATACATAGAGTTATTATAATGTACGCTAGAGGTTCAACTGGCGCTAGTGTGCTGCTGCAAATTGAAGCAGACAGCAACCAGTCGGGAGTTGACTTTCGGCAATGCATTTCTATGGGAAAAAGCGAGTGCATTTTCTCTTTGCGTTCGATTATGAGAGCAAATATCACGAATAATTCGTACGTACTAGGTAGACTTGTAACATTTCTCAGTCACGCAGACGAAATAATTGGTTAGTTACGGAGTTTTTATTTGATATTCGTGGCATGAAAAACGGTGCTAAAACGGCTTCGTACATGTATTTATGTGCACTGTCGGACACTGTTAGCGCGAACACGGCGTCGGCGCTTTCTAGCATGGGGATATACGTGCCAAACGAACGAAGGACATGTGGAAAACCGAGAGAGACGGCAAGAACTATACAATAACACTGGATAAGTAACTCCTTGTCCATGCAGACAATCAAAATAAATTGAAAGTCACGTAATATAGTCCGATTTGCAATAAATAAGTAACGTTATTCTTTCTGCTCATGAATATGTGCAAAGAGGCACTTGTTCTGGGTTAAAATTTAATCGTCACCCGCACGCTCCAAATCTTTGCAAATAGGGAGAAGCCAGAGAACAGGTGCCGCATAAAAACCGCCCGACATAGGAAATAATAAAAAGACACACCTTTCATACGTACTTGATTTTTTACGTTCAAATGTTTTTTATTCTTTTGTATTAACACGCGCACGGCGGAGTTATTTTTATATAATGACAGGACGGGCATATTAGCAATATATAAGCGCCACCGGAATTCTAGCGAACCTTGAACACACACTACATTCCTTTCGATCGTTATTTTGCCTAGAATCGTCGCTCGTTTTTACATACCTGCCGTGGTGCAGAGGTTTTGGGCCTGAAATATAGCGAAGTTTAACATCGTTCACGGGTGAAGAAAAATGCTGTAACTAAAGCCATTACACTTTCACAATATTAATAAAGGTACGTACTATATGGTACAACCGAAATAATAAAAGTTACTCATGTTATTTTTCGGCGAAGAAGAAAATTCACGCGCGTTTTCCCATAGGAATGCACAGGAGCACCGCCAAAGCAGACTGGTTGCTGTCTGCTTCAATTTGCCTCCCGGAAGTCGCATAGACACTAGCGCCAGTTGAAACTCTAGCGTACATTATAATAACTCTATAAACAATATAACACAAACATTTCTTTTTTAATTTCTCCTAGTTTTAGGGTTTAGATTATGTTTTCTAACCAGCTCGTCTGTGTACCTACTTTCGGAACCATAGTCCCCGCCTGGTGCGTAGACCGCACAAACAAATTTCGATTGAAAAATAATGTTTCTTTTTTTTTCATTGGATACTCAGCACTCAGTGCATAGTTTGCAACTAATACATATCGGTAAGTGAGAAGAAGCTCACATCACACACACACACACACACACACACACACACACACACACACACACACACACACACACACACACACACACCTTGCAAATGCATGCTTATTAGAGCACAAAGAAGCTAGGGTTATACAGAAATCATTACCAACAGTCTTTCATTCACAAGATCCACCACGTCTCGCCGTAATGACCGATCTCGAAAAAACAAGACCTCGTATAATCCTCACCTGTGTTTAGACAGTGCGCACCACGCCAAATCTTCAACTTCTAATCATGTATAGTGTGCGCGAACTACAGTTCCGAAGATATGGCACTTTCTCTTCTTACGTGCAACGTATTTTCGCTACCTTTTATTTGAGAAAAGTACCGGTACATCGTTTGTTTGTTGTTGCTTTCTTTTTCTTTTTTTTTCTTTTTTACAAGAAGCTTGTTTTTCAGACAACTCGCGTTGTGTCTTTCAGGTGCCAGGTGAACATTCGAAGAGAATGCGCACATGGGATATATAGCAACGCTCATCGTTCAAGACGTAAACTCGTGGCCCTTCTAAAGAGTTTCTCCTCCCACAAGTTCAGCAAAAAGCAAGGCATAATCAGTTGACCTTTCCTCATTTTGTTTCCTTTGCCTCTGTACATCTGTCTTTTCTTGCGTCACTTCAATATAGGGAGAATAATCGACGCCTAAATGTAAAAAGCTGCTGCACTTTTCCTCTTTTTTTTCTCTTTTTTTAAGTGCACTGCGGGACGAGTATGGGGAGACGGTCGCATCTTCGGAAAAGCTCCTGGAGTGAGGCATCAGGGCCGATTTCGACACATTGGCTGCCGTGTTTTCATCGACATCACATCGCCATGGCTTTACAAGAGGGAGAAAGGAGGGGAAGGAAGGGGCGAGGCTTAGGTAAACACCCCTCAGTGATTCCCGCGCTAGCCTTCTGGCGGCTCCCGGATTTGCTTACCCGATAAGCGTAAGCAAACCCGGGAAAAAATCTGGGAGCGTAAGCAACTTCGAAAGCTCCCCGTGTAAGCCAGGCGATGCGGCGTCCACGAAAACGCGCCAACCAGGGTGCCGGAATCGGTCCCGCTGACTTACTCCACAAGCAAGCACAAGCCGCTCAAGAGAAACTGAAATCAGCAACGATCTCGACAAACACTATGGCAAAGCGCCACACAAAGCATCGGAATCAATTCTCCATCCTTGGAATCGCCCGTGGCTATTGTCCGTTATTATTTCGGCCGCACGCGTGTCCTAGCTCAAGCCTCTTTGCGCAATCGAATGGACCCTGATTAAAAGAATGACGCTCGTAAGTGTCGGGTTCATAGGCAATCGCAGCAAGAAATAAACAAGACGGTATTATAACATATCTCCAAGCCTTACGCAGCACGTTCAACGTATGATTATAATGCAATTAATGCAAAGGTGCAAGCGAGCTGGACAAGAATGACAATAATAATACCCGGAGAAGGGGAACAAGGGGGACAAAGGACAAACAGAAATCTCCACATAAAGCTAGATGACTAGTGCGCGACCGAACAAAATCCGCCTGGTAATGTTATCGAACCAGGGACCCCTCAATTTCCAGTGGAGCGCTCTACCAACTGAGCAAACCAGAGGTTAGACGTCAGTAGAGCAAACAGATTTTATCAGCTGCCACCAGTCTAACACCAGCAACGGTGAACGGCCTGCATTTTAAGGTTAGGATTATAGTAATTTTAGATTTAGAGTAATTTTCTTATTTATAAAAGAATATTTATCACATTCTACACTGATATAACATATCTCGCTCCTATCCCAAATATGCAATCAGATATTGAATATCTTTACTAGAACCCGAGTTATGGGAGATCGGTCTAATTTGATTAAATCATTTGTTACGGGTCCTTGGAGAAAAATTATTTGTAAATTATCAAAATTTTCAATGCAACCGCAATCACAAAGGTGTATTTGGTGCGGTGATACTATTTTAGATCTCACCTGAGAGGGTTAAGTAACCAAAAAATGATTGTAATCATAGTGTAAAAGACGTGTTTTCTCGTTATTTAAGAAAGTAATTAATTGGATAGAACTCTTAAGTTGAAAGACTATAAAAATAGCCTCAAGCACAGCTCGATTTTTCCCGATTAAAATGGCACCAAACATGGTAATATTGTCCAAGACAAACCTCAGAAAACGCCTGTAAGGCATCGGTACTTGTGAAAGAAGTGTGAACAGAGAGAAAAAAAAACCCTTGAAGTATGTGTATTCCTACTGAATGTTAATAGACAATTAAGACTTCATATTTTTATTTCATATTTACAAATTAGAGAGAGCAATAATATTTTACACAGAGGTGGGTGGGTATGTATAAACATTAGAAAAGGCATTTTCTCAAAAATAACTTTTCCCCAAATTTTTACCATTTAAAGACGAGCCTCCCCCTTAAAGTAGACGATTCCGTCCCACAGCCCAACAAACGACGAGGTCAGTCAGTGCAGGCCGCGCTGCAGTCATGGCACTATGATATCCCCGTGGCTTTAGCTAGGCATGAGGTTTGAGGCTAGGAAAATGAAAGAAAACTGCAACAACCTCTGCATGCACTCGCTTTATTTGCTACCGCACAAGAAGATTAAATCGTAAACTAGCTAAAAACTAACCAAAAACGAAGACGAAATGAGAATGCGGAGCGCAAGTTGGTCTGCTTCTTTTGCAGGGGCTCTGGTGACGTCAGAACAATGTCGAGCTCTGATTGGCTCTGATTGAAGGATAGTGGGTAGACCTCAAAATAGCTTGCTTTGAGGTCTGGTCATAATCCTGCAATCGGAGCCAACCACAGCCCCTGCAAAAGAAGCAGTCTAACTTGCGTTAAGCATACGCTTTAACGCGCAAATTGGTATTTGCAGTCGTTAGGGCAGTGATGAACAACAAAAGTTTTGTAACGTGATCCAGCTTTTTTTTTTTGTTTACATAGTTTGTTTTACAGTTGACATGTTTCGGGTTTCTCTGCCCACGCAATGTGCAATCGCTGTTAAATAATGATGTGTTGGCCTACGACGCTCTTAGATTGACATCAGTTGTGTTCCATCCAAAAATCTTGTTAACGAATTACAGTGTGTGTTTTGTTCTTTTTTTCATCTTCTTTTTATTGTCTTATAATGTGTTCAAACCCTCCAGCTTGGGCACTATTATTAAATGTAAAAAAATAATAAAGAAGAGTGATTTCCAAGTGATCATTCTGATCGACAAGTCATGAGTGGGTGCATTCAACGTCGTCGTGAATGCATTTCTAAAAGTTGTGAACATTCGCGATGACCACACTGGAAGGCGCGTACCGCTTTTAGAATAACCGAAGAAAAGCGCGGCGATGTTGAAACAAGAAGCGCCAGAAACGCTCTCAGAAATCCGAAGCGTCCACTTTCCAGTAAAGCAGTTGGGAGAGCCAATCGCCGCAATCTACCTCGGCAATGAACGACGTTGATTATGCGGGGTCTTTCTTTCGAAGCTTAACTGATTTGTTCGAAAGAAAAAGCCTCGAAACCTACACTAATGCGGTTTGTGCATGTGAGATACGGCCAGGTGGATATAGTATAGGGGCCTAATCGTAACGATCATTCCCCTAATTAACTATAATGTATTAATGCATGCTTTAATTATTGAAAAATAAACACATGGTTCTAATTAGAAACTTGTTTGGCGTCATCGAAAACACTACGTCAGTCAATATCAGAAAGACCTGGAGCACGTGAGAAGCACGGTGGAGAGCTAAAGTTGCCATTCGTGCAGCCGCACCAGCGCAGTATTTCCGTCTCTTATAACCGCAGCCTTGCGCTTGTTGCACGAGTGCTAAGCGCACTACTGCACTTCACACGCACTCAAAGTATTTCTAAAAAGCACTAATGTAGCGGTTTTCGATGACGCTCAGCAAGTTTCTAATTGGAACCGTATGTCTACGTTCACAAACTAAAACGTTACTAACCAAATTTTAGTTAATTATTTGACTTACCGCGACGATTAGCCCCCTATAGTACGTCCCCCTGGCCGTATAACTCATCTGTACAAACCGCATTAATGTAACGCTCGCGGCTATTTAAAAAAAAGAATCTGTTTAGCTTAAAAACAAATTTTATTTTTTGAGCTAAAAAAAGCCGTCTGCGTTGTGGCACCGAACACAGAGTTTCACCATGCCCAGTGTCACGGCGCATCTGTCTGTTCTCTTACGTGTAAACATATTTCATTTTAATTCATTTCGACCCTAAATGCCCAGCCCATTACACTTGCGTCCTGTCCTTAAATCAAACTTTTCCCACAAAAATAATCTTGGAAATATATACCGGGTGTTTTGTTTAAGCTTAACAGATTTGTTTAAAAAAAAACGTGAAAGTTACACTTATGCCGCTTGTGGAGGTGAGTTATACGGTCAGGGGGATATAGTATAGGGGGCTAATCATAACGATCAGTTAGCTAATTACATAAATTTAGTTAATTAACTTTTTAATTAAGGAAAACAGACATATGGTTCCAACTAGAAACTTGCACAGCGTCATTGAAACCCCCTAAATCAGTCATTTTCGGAAAGACTTTAAGCGCATGAGAAGCGTAGTAGTGCAGTAAAGTTAACACTCGTGGAGCAGTGATAACTTTTAACTATGAAAAGTTCATAGTTCATAGTTTTCCCGGATTGAAAAGTTAAATAGTGAATTTCAATTAATTAGCCGACTTATCGCAAAGATTAGCCACCCACATAATGTCGCCCTGGGCGTATTACTCACTCGCACAAACCGCATAAGTGTAGCTTTCATGGCTTTTTAAAAACAAATCTGGAAGAATAAAAAAGACACCCTGATATATATATCTGATTGGGACATGTCTGCCCTGATGTGGGAGGCAGATATACCTCGATCTGGCAGACCCAGATATGGATATATAAAAAATTGGGCAGATCTGGCTAGATAAGCCTTATATAAACTGATGTGCCTGATATGGCCAAATATGCCCAATTTTTATATATAACCCTATCTGGTTTTTTTATATAAGTCCAAATCTGCCATTTTCGCAAGGGACAAGACTTAATGCAAAACAAATGTGTTAAATCTACAAATAAAATGTATACATTGACGGGTTTCTATTGGTTATTATTATTGTACTACTGCCGTTTATACTTCTTTCCACGAATTTGACAATTCATACAGTTGCCCGGTCGAAATCAATCTTTCCAGAGTTTTCCTGGGAACTTCCGAGGGAAGGTGCAATGGACGAATGTCCACAAATGTTGGGGATGCATTGGCTTCAAACTATTCGCGACCTCCGCCAGACTTTTTTTCGATCTCATTTTACACGTGCAAAGGGCTGTGAAACTGGGATGTTGTCACACGTATATAGAACCCTCATATCCATGTATTCTTGAAAAACCTGCGACGACACTAAGAGAGCAAAGCACAAAGCTTTCAGGATAATACCACCAATTCTCGGCATCCAGATAAAAAAAAAAAGACTTCTCATCACTTAGCTTTGGCCAGAAAAACGACTCAGGAGTTACCCATAAATCCTGCAAATCGAATAACTTAGAAATGTTTTACTCTCAACCTCTCACTGCCTAAGATGCTGAGAGAAAAAGTTGTAATAAAACCTGGTGTGTGTCTTTTTTTTTCTTTTTTGCATTGTTAAAGTCGGTATTTAGACTTATTGTTCGCGATGGTTGCTTTCCACGTGTTACTTGTTTTGCAGTGCCTTCAGGCCCGTCCGCGCATATACATTTGTTTTTGGGCACGTCTGTATTCGAGTTGACGTTCGCGCTGTTCAACCGAACATGCACCAGCTACGACTGAATTGGATAAGGTAACCATTCAACGCAATATCCTGCTAAGCAGGAGTCAAATTCGTTGCATGGAGCATTAGACAATGGGGAGTTCATCTGCCTCGAAAGCACAGCTGGTGTCCCCGCTATAGATGGTAAATTTTGCGATTACAAACGAAAACAGCTTTATGGAAAGCAGTTTTCTTAGCAACCGGCACAAAACGGTCTTCATGACAACCTGAGAAAACAAAACCAAAAGCGTATTGTCAAGACATATATGACAAGTCATTGCGTTATACGTAAAGTGTTCTTTGTATGTCCGTAGTACGTTACTTATACGCTCTTTAAGCGAAAACCGTTAGTAACTGCAATTTTCTAGCTACTGTGTTTCTTTATAACTATTTCAAGGTACTTCGACAGGTATGTTTCTCTAGATATGTTGCCTCACATTATGCTCCAAGAGAAAATTACTTTGAAAGCTTCAGTAAATCACAAAGAATTTTGCTTCATAACTAATGCATTATACTATGTATTCATATTTCAATTTAGACGAAAACAATAACAATTATTTTTCCTATCTGACGAAAGTATAAATAGAGCGTCAATGGAAATTTGGACAAAGATAAAAGTCACCACATAAACCATCTTTTCATAAAAGACGACTTTGCAATTGCAGTTGTACAACCTGTCCCCAAAAATACACAAACATTTACAGTGTTTGGTGTAACCGCTAAAATTAACTATGCAACGCCGAACGCTCATTCACCGCCCAAAGGTAGCGCTGGAGGTCCAAACCAGGCGCCAAAGTTTCAGCACTAACCTTTATATTTTGTTCAAAAGTTATAAGTGGACCCAGGAAAACCTTGTACAGTTTCGGGGGCACACGTGACCCTGTGTAAGGCGATTAAATAGGGTCAGAGGCGCGCGCAGTATCTTCATATTTTATGGCAAACAATCGAGGCTTCTGATTTTATGGCCTTTATCAGGTCTCACAACCAACTGTGAAAAACACACCTTCTCGTTCATTGTGACTCCAAGATATATCGAACCCAGTTCGAACTTAACGGAACAGCGGTTGGACTCCATTCCAGAGCAGTAAAGTAACTAATTATAAGTATTTGGGTTACCGTAATTAGTTACATTTTCTGTCAATGCTTTCCAATTTACAATAAAGTGTTAGTAATTGTAACTTAGTTACATTTTCGTGTAACTGCAAACTTGGTTTAGGTTGCTGTCAACGTTACTAAGACCACTCAGTTGGAAACTGTCATAGAGACTGCTCTAAAAAAGTGGCGCCGATCCGTACTCCAGAACCGAGCTAATGGCGATCACAACGCCGCCAATTCTCCCGCAGCAGCCACTCGAGAAACAGCCCGTGACTTCTATTTTGGCTTTAATCGGCCATTTTGGCGCCGAAACAGATACGTTGTAATACAGGGCGCCACAGCCTCCCAAGCGGACGAGCCGCGAACTACTACCGGAGTTAGGATGCGAACTAGGTCGGGACGCGCTACCTGAAATCACGACTGAGGTATGGTTGTATAAAAACAATATTAATTGTGTTGCAAAACCTTGCGAACTCAAGACTTTAGAAAACATCACGCGCCCCTCATTTTATACTTAACTCCAATAAAAGTTACAACAAAAAAAAGATTTTTTCGTTGGTTTTTACGCAAAAACATGCTTTAATTCTAAAAGCTCAAGGTGACCACAGTAAAGACAAAATGATAAAGGGGTGGCGCTGTCGTCGTATTCAGCTTGGTCTCTGTGGACGCCAGCGGCCCAAGTTTCAGTGGTGAGTTTCCCAGCTGAGGGTTCTAGTAACGCTGGTTGCAGTTGAATCCTCGAACGCCTTGTTGTTCAAGGAAACTTATAGTCCTGAGGACCATACTACGGCCTTCAAACCTTTTGTGAGTAGTGAGAGAAATAAAACTGGTCTGGACAGAGACATTTTGGGAACTGGACAGCGCGCCGGTAATCACAGCCCCTGTAGCCATTCTTCGTGCGATACATTGCAAGCAACTGCAACTAATGTAGTTATTATATTTTTAGGAACTCTAACTTTAACGAGATAAAATTGTGAGCGTGCAACTCTAACGTAACCTAATTACATTTAGCTAATGCAACTCCAACTGTAACTTCATTACTTTTTCGTTAGTAACTTTTACAGCTTTGCTCCATTCCATCGAGCGTTCGATGTCTTCGGCAAACCGTGAGATTGGCCACCACCATCATGGACTCCAGGCCTAAAAGTGTTCTGAGGAGACAAATATATTCCTTTTTTCAAAATATGCTCAAATGTATTTAAATGGGTTTTGGTTGTGTTTTTTTTTTTCTTCATTCTTTACAGATTTGTTTTAAAAATCCATAAAATGTCTACTTCTGCGGTTTGTGCGAGTGAGTGATACGGGTAGGGGCGCATTATGTGGGTGGCTAATCTTCGCGATAAGTCGAGTAATTAATTAAAATTCGTGTAACTAACTTTGTAGTTACTGAAAATAGACATATGGTTCCAATTACAAACCTACTAAGTGTCATCAAAAACCACTAAATCAACTCTCTTTAGGACGACTTGAAGCTCGTGGGAAACTCGGGGCGCACCAAATGTTACCAATCGTACGTGCAGCAGACGCAAAGCTGGCAGTGGCGGAACGCGATGATAATCTAATCATCCGCGTTTTGCCACTTTGGTACATATACACTATATATATATATATATATATATATATATATATATATATATATATATATATATATATATATATATATATCAGTGTGTCGAACCGAAAAAAATACGGGTTCGGTTACGGTTCAGGTAAATTTATTTTGTTCCGGTTCAGTTCCGGTTCGATTAATTCGATCCGTGAACCGGTTCGCGAACCGGTTCGCGAACCGGTTCGGAAATTATAAATGACAAATTGCAACATCAAAATAACAAAATCAAAATAACATCAAAATAACAACATCAAAATAAAAATAAAAAAATTGCAACATCACGTTCTAGAAACGTGTTATGAAATGAGCACACAGCAGCATTTAGGATTTACGAGATTGTAGGAAAATGAAATCCCGTGACGCGATTTTTTTTTTTTTTTGCACAGCCTTTCAATTCTTGTTTTTCCGTGCAAGCCGCGACCAGCGCAATACTGGTTCCTATGTCAAGATTCATGGATGCAGCGTTTGTCAAGATTCATGGATGCAGCGTTTATATTCCTAAGACTGAGTGGAGAAGAAAAATATGTAAGCGAGGTGTGTGTCAGTTGACGGCACTTAAAAAACAAATGGCATTGATAGCACATTCATTGTCAACAGCGCGTGGCCGAACCGTTTTGACATGAGCCGGTAACCGTTATTTTTTTTCCGGTTCAGTTCCGGTTCGGGTTCATCGCGATAACAATATAACGGTTCGGGTTCGGGTTCAGTTCCGGAAAAAATACCGGTTCGGTTCCGGTTTTCGGTTCGGTTCGGTTCCGGTTCGACACCCTGATATATATATATATATATTATCGAACAGCGTTGCGGAGTTGCCACTCCGAAATTGGAATGCTTCCGAAATCATTCCGCACTTTCGCGATCCCGGAATGGAGTGGGGAATGAAATGGGCTCGTTTCTTATGCAAGCTGTACTGATTTTCATTTAGGGCGTACGGGCTAACGGCGCAATTCGTAAGGGCGTGGTAAGTGGGTCTTGAAACAGCATCATTGCACTGGAGGAGTCTGATGGCTTGATTGTCGAACCGGTGTATGCTCCGTCCAGAATGAAAATGGCGCGCCCTCATTGGAAGCAACCTAAACTGAATAGTTGTAGACGAACAAGGTGTCTTTCCTGGCACCGCGAGGCGGTTAAATATAAGGTCCACAGCGAGCGGGATAAGTTATTTTCACAGTCGGCGCTACGGTCAACGGTTGATAACTGGTTTCAGTCACGAAACATATGTAAAACGCATCTATCAAAACAAAATTGTCAATGTCATTTTAAATAACAAACGAAACGGTCGTGTTTGACCTGCTGCGAGCAGAGACTCAAACCGAAAAATATAACGTTTCGGTTACGGTTACAGTTTCCTGTTGATATCGGTTTCGTTTCGATTTTTTACGGTTTTAATTTTTACGGTTTCGGTTACTGGTTGCACGTTCCTAAAAAAACTTTTTTCGGTTTCTCCAAAAAATTGTATTATTGAAATTCTAGACAGCCGTTTTATAATAAAGGGTTTAAAGTAGTCCCAGATCTTCAACGAGACATTTACAAAAACAAGAACTGAAAAACGTCATAGATCTTCTAATTGGAAAAAAGTTGCACACGTTTCTAGCACCAACAGTCGGTCACTACATCTATTTACAACAGTACAACAGTAAAAGCAACACCAACAGTTGGTCACTACATCTATTTACAGTATATAGTTTGATACCAAAACACACACGTTCCACCCGCTACTCGGGGATAATCGCATTCTATAATAAAAATAAACATCGCTACTTTGTTGTTCGGCGGCGTTTCGTAACCAACCCTCAGAAAGTTCCAACTGGGTGGTGAAAGAACCATTCGCGTCCTCTCGTCGTGCAGAATTGGGGCTTCGCCCGCACTGAAGGAGGCAGCAGAACTGTCGCCCTCCAGTAAAATACTGCTAAGTGGAATAAACTTTAAACTGTAAAGTAATAAAATTGAGCACCACGCTCTGACCGTAACTCTGCCAAACGGCCATGACATCTCAAGATCCCTCTTCAAGGTTATTCTTGAGAAACACTAATATTTTTTTATTTTTCGGTTGATATCGGTTATCGGTAATTTACGGTCACGGCTACGGTTTTCATAAATTTCAAATAACGGTTTCGTTCTGGTTACTGAAACAATTTAGTTCCTAAAACGGTTTTCGATTTCGGCCTGAGTCCCTGGCTGTGAAGCACTCCAGTGAAAACGATTGTAATGCCGTTACTAAAATAAGCAATCATAGTTCGTAAACAAAACAAAAAAATCGTGTAACGACAAGCGGTTTTTCTTCTTTTTTTTTTTTCAAGCTAAGACATGAACTATTTTTTAACTACATTATTGTGTGAAGAGTAGCAATTTCCTGAATGCTAAAGATCTCTAACTACGTATCATGCGAAGCAGTCAAAAGAGGAGATTATTGCGAGTCTCCAAACGTTGACTTTGTCCGCTTTAAGCCGAAAGAAAAATTTTCAAAAAGAGCCGTCGACGAACTTTTTTTTTTTAAATGCATAGCGGGGAAATGGAAATACAAAAATCAAACTCCGTCATAAAAGGTTATTGCGCCTCAAAGCCTGCTCTGAAGTATATAAGTACAAATTGTATATTCGAGCAAGCAGGGATGAGCGAACAGCAGTCGGAATCAAAAAGCGCTGCGTCTTGGACAGCTTTCGCCAGAAGGCAAGAGAGAAAAAAAGCCATAACATAGCGGCTGTCTTTAGTGTATTGGAATTCGAACCACAATTCGCACGCCCCTAGTGTATTGAATGTATTGAATAGGGGCATGCGAACAGTAGTTCGAATTGAAAGCTCAAGGTTATTCGTAACACTGTAGACAAAGCAGGTATGCCGTAGTTTTTTTTTTTTTTCTCGCCCCACGGAAGCTATGAATGACGCAGCGTTTTTTGATTTCAACCACTATTCACACACCTGTGGTATACTGACTTCAGGTGAAACATTGGGTGCACCAGTAATTACACGTCTGCTCAGCTCCGCGGTCGTCGTACGCGCGCCGCGAACAGATGCCGCACGGAGAGCGCCGTCTACTCTCGCCGCCAGGCGGTTTCGCCCGAAGCCACGCAGGTTTCCTCTTTCAAAACAACGTTGCACGCAACAGGTCGCTGTCCAGCAAAACACCACCACACAGAGCACCGCTTACGTTGCACTGGACAGGCGAACTTCGCTGGACACGCGTGCCCAAGCCAAAGCAGATCGCTCACCTCACACGCAGAGACGGACTACACTGCCGCCGGGATATTGCGCTGGACTTGAGTCCCGTGACAGCGTCATCTGTAGCGGCGGCGGGGGCGAGCACGGCGGCGGCAATCTCTTTTTTCTCGCGGCGAGCGGCCACACGTCTTTCCCGTGCGAGCTGTGTCGCAGCTGCCCACGCAATCCGGGGTTCACATGTTGGAGCGGCTGTCACGTTGACGGGGTGCGTCCCGCAAGCACCGGCACGAGCGAACACGGGCACCCCAAAACACGCGAAAAGACATTGTGCGGAGGAGCGGCTGGTGCGGCGGCCGTCTGCACGCAGCAGGTGACCCGTCGGCCGGGGCCACGCTCCACGCCCATTGGTCCTTTCTAAACGAGAGAGGAGGCGTATGAGAGGAGGAAAGCTACCGGTTGCCAGCTGCAATTTGTACTTCCGTCGGCTCTTCCGTAAAAGTGGCTTTCGCGGTTTCGCGGCCGGCGCGGAGGGTGCGTGCGCGAAGTGTTTTGGTGTTTGTTTCGGTCTCTTCGCTGCGGCCCCATCTTTTGTTTTCGGAGGTGCCTTTGTTGCCTCTCTTTGGGCGTGGAGCGTAGTTGAAAAGTAACGGAAGCCCGGCAAACGACAAAATAATATTTTCATCATATTTTTTTTATATGTTGTTCCTGCAAAACGTTATTCAACGCGCTATTAATACTGTTTAGTTTATATTATTCTAGGTTTCCGTCCTTTCGCCCGCGTGAATCAATGGGCAGGCAACGACCGTTAAATTTTGGTTCGCTCTGAACCCGGCTTATGCTCGAGCAACCCTGCAATCATGAGTCATAAAAGCGTCCAGTTCGCCTTATTGCATCGCAGGATGTGTGACGCAGCCGACGCTACGAGCTGATGGGCCCAATCAGGTAGCCTCAAAAGCGCACCATCATTGTCATGTTGTTTATGTACGTGTTCTATCATCGCTGGACCAATCATGTACAGGAAAGGCCTAGTGACTTGCGCTGTTGACACGGCTTGATTGTTCCCATTAGTTATTTTGCGAAGTATAATACAACTTTTTTTTTTTTTTGCGAAGTTGCAAGTCGTTGTGTTGACATTAAAATCTTGGACTGCATAAGATGACAGCGTGCGAAAGCATGCTCATAATTTATAAGGAAATATCAACATTGGAGAGTAATGGCACTGTTTTAACGCTTATGGCCTACCTGAATGCAAGCTCTAAACACCAAGTTTTTTTTCGTCGCTTAAACCGAATTGTACGGAGTCTATCGGAGAAGGATTTACAACGGGGTTTTCTGCACCACATAAATTAACCGTTGACCGTTGAGGCTCCACCTGAAAGTAGCTGCAGTTAGGTGTGTCAACAGACTGCTAAAGATCAACCAGTTACCTGAGTAAAACGATTCTTAAATGTTAATTAATGGACGTTTTTGAAGAGAAGTCATTTTCTCTTTTAAAAGATACGGGAACCAGTTCACACTTTCGATGTACCCTTTTGCCGGCAGATCATGCACTGATTATAATGCAATTAAATTCAAAGGTGCAAGCGAGCTGGACAAGAATTACGAAAATAATCCCTGGAGAAGGGGAACAAGGGGGACAAAAGAGAAACACAATCTCCAGACTCAGCTAGGTGACTGGTGCGCGACCGAAAAAATCCGCCCAGTCCGGATATCGAACCCGGGACCTCTCCATTACAGGTGAAGCGCTCTACCAACTGAGCTAACCAGGAGTTAGACGTCAGCAGAGCAAACGGGTTTTATCAGCTGCCACCAGTCTAACACCGAAAAGGGTGAACGGCTTGCATGATTATAATGCAATTGAATGCAAGAGTGCAAGCAAGCTGGAAAAGAACGACGAAAATTATTTCTGGAGAAGGGGAACAAGGGGGACAAAGAACGAACACAAATCTCCAAACACAGCTAGGCGACTGGTGCGCGACCGAAAAAATCAGCCTGCTCCTGGTATCGAATCAGGGACCTCTCCATTTAAGGGAAATGGAAACCAGGGACCTCTCCATTTCTCTTGTCCGGCATTTCTCCGGGAATTATTTTCGTCATTCTTGTCCAGCACGCGTGCACCTTTGCTTTTAATTGCATGATAATCACAAGTTTAAAATGCAAGCCGTTTACCCTTGTGTTAGATTGGTGGCAGCTGATAAAACCCGTTTGCACTACAGACGTCTAACTCCTGGTTAGCCTAGTTGGCAGAGCGCTCCACTGGAAATGGAGAGGTCCCTGTTTCGATACCAGGATCAGGCGGATTTTTCGGTCACACACCAGTCACCCAGCTGTGTTTGGAGATTCGAGTTTGTCCTTTGTCCCCCTTGTTCCCCTTCTCGAGGGATTATATTTTGTCAGATCAACACTATTGTAGACCTAAAAAAAAATGGCACAACAAGACGTGTCCAAGCTACGAATTTGCACTGCTGAACTTAGTATTATTGAGAAACAAGCTATAGTTACGTTGACCGTTTGTATCAGTCTAATCATATTAATCCCAATAACCGTAGTAAAAGCAAAGTTCGGCACTTCGCGAAACGTTCCTAATTTCACCTTCCAGTGTTGAATTAAGATATACGCACGTACATCTTAAATTAGCTTTATTTTATTTTATCAAGACGTATACGATCAAAACGCCAAAAGCATGGTTTCTTTCTTCGACAACCAAATATTGCAAGAACTACTTCGCACAGCGCTTGAATAAGGCGCTTTTTTTTCTTTTTTTTTTTCTTGATGTGAGAACGAGTGTAGAATAATTTAATATTTAACGTTTCGGTGTTTATTTTAGTATGCACGTGTGTGTCGAACAAAAAAAAAATAAACCAATAAAATAATTTTAAGAACACTTTTTTTTTGCCATTTAATGAATCGAAGTCACCTGATCGACCTCGTTGCGAGGGCACGCTGCCACATGCTTCAAGGGAGAGCGCTATATAGGTATTTCATTCTATTTCATTGGTAGTGGCTCGGACTAGGAGACTCACGAATGACTAAATGAATGACGTTTCCTTCTACAACTAAATATTTGAGTTCGTGGAGAAAAAGCGCCACCCACTCGGACATCAGTTGGGCCACAACCTAGCATAACACAGATCTCGGTACTCATCGAGAATTTACCGAACCAACAGTACACGTTTTCTGAAGGCGTGATACATTTTAAGCGGGTAATATCTACAGTGCCGAGTCTATAAGGCAAGGAGTTGCCAGACTGTCCGTAGCCCCAGAAAGTAAAAACGCTGCAGTGACTTTTTTTTTTTTGATGGTTATTAAATTTTTGTTTTTCACTGGTGTATTGTTTCTTGCGGCTCAGTTCTTTGGTTTCATGACCCACGTCGGTGGCTGCCTCGAAACCTCAGAACGCTTCAATCAATCGGAGAAATGAAATGACGGACTGACATCTCCAGCTTCACCTCAGCAATGTTTCAGCTGAACGCGTACCCGAAAGTCGAAACGCTTAAAATATGCTGCCCCGGAGCGTTTCTACGGGAGAATTTGCTTCAATAAACGAATTTAACTATCCTCACCGACAACTTCAGAAACGCAGCGCGTAATAAGTCCCGAGCATCTTATATATATATATATCTCCGTAGCCAATCACACTGCGGCATTAGTCGGTAAAAGCGCCGAAGAACCAACCATAAAGCAAGAGGCGTGGCCATATAGACCTTTCCAATAATCACCTTCTGAGCGCCGCCATCTTTGCCTCCTGGGCTGTGCAAGGCGTTCCGCGAGCGTGCGCAGTAGCTCTCTCCCGCGAAATATAAGACGCCGCGCATTCGTCCACAGACTCGGCATTTTTCGCCCGGATAATAGGCGCTGAAAAAAGATCGATATAAGAGACTCGCCTTACGTTAAAATTACGCAGCCTGGAACGCGTCTCCGACTGATGTGTTTAGCAATTCCATTCCGCCCGCGCATCGAACGCTGTCCCAAACATGGCAACAGGTGACTTTGCAAAAGCCGGAGTGCCACGCTGTCGGATGTCGCAGTCCCGGTGGTTGGCCGTATAGAAGTCTGGGCAGAAATCACGGGCACGGCTCCCGAAGCTTCTGTGGACTGTCACAGTGGAGAGCGACCTGCAGCAAACGGGCGTCTGCGACATGCATCGCGGCTACTGTGACACCTCCAAGATTGCAGACGGCAAGAGCATGACAGTTTATGACGTCATCGGGCGTAAATCGAGGGACCACTTTTATTGGACGCGGTAAACACACTGCGGTTGAAGACGCGTTCCCGGCACCATAGTTGAAATCTATCTGGCACGCTCAAACTCTTGGCTTCTCGCGCATTCCCACCTAAAAAAATGTTACTCCTTCAGGGGAGTGAAAAAAGGCCTGTTCCAGAGACTTACACCCATATGGCTACACTTTTTCAGCATTCTCATTTTGCGTGATACACCCATTTGAATCGCAAAATAGGGTGATGTTGCTCGAAACACCCTTCATATATTGAAGGGTGTGAAAAGGGTGTGGGAAAGTGCGCTGCGCAGTATAGCGAGGCGAACGCCCTTTTTCGAAGGATGCTGTTTCAGCTAATATGTCGAAGAATTGTTGGCTTCTACCGAATTATTTTAGTTGGAGATATATTTCTTGGAGTTAGAAATCAACATACTTGTGACCTTCGTTATTGGAAGGCGATCACCCAGCGGGTGATCGAGTGCCTTTGAACTGTCGAGCATACATACGAGGTGCGATCAAAAAGTTCCGAGACTTGTTTTGTAGCGTAAAAAGGGAAGGCAACATGGTGATGCGCGCGCTCCAATCGAAGGCAGGGACCTTCCTGTGTCATTATGCCAAAAGGCGTCATTCTGGCAACATTGAGAGCTGCGGTATAGAATGGGGTAGTGGCAATACCGGTAGTGGCCTCACCGTGCCCGCTTACTGCGGCGGTTCGGATGTCGAAATTGAGAGATGGCGCTCTGGTCGACTCCTCCTGAAGCTTTCCCGCGCGCTTCTGCGATCGCGTGCGTGCGTATCAGCGCCGTGTGTGCGCCGGTGTTTTCTTCGTCAGATAGCTGAGAAGACTCGAATGTATCGCCGGAATTGCGTCGGCCGAAAGCATTGCTTCCCCCCTCAACACGTACCTCTTCACCGTTGATGACGTGCACGAAGTCTTTAATCACGTACTGTGGTTAAGAACGTAATTCACCCAGAGCAGAGGTCTCATCCAAAGTCTTGTCCACTCGATGCAAGTTCTTATCCCGCAGCTTTCTCCGCTCCTCCTCTTCGGGCACACCAAACAAAGACACCTTTGGCGCGTCCTTCACTTAAGCGTATCCTGTTCCTACAGCCAGGCGCAAAAGAGTTGTTTCGTCGGCGATTAGGCATTCTTGCATTGGAGTCGAAGAACAAAACCGCAAGACAACAGTAATCACAGTGATTTTACGGCAGAGGCACGCAGACGAGCACGCGCGACCTGCAGTCACTCACTCAACGCCAACACCGAAGCCGAACGCTAAACACACTCGGCCGGGCGTGGCCGGGATGCAGGACGCTTCAGAGGATGGATGGGATGGTGTATCGGCTATTCCCTTTGAACTGGGCGGTGACAGAAGCAGTCGACACCAGCGCCTCCGTCGGCCCCCGAGACAATTAACTGACCTGACGACCGCCCTCACCTCTCGACATGACAGCTACTTAATTGGTCACTACTCGACATGGCACGGCAGCTACTGAACTATACTCGACTCGGCATGGCAGCTACTTAACTGGTCACGTTCCGACGCTCGGCGTGCGTAATCGTCATAGGTACGCCCTGCGCCCCAGTGTGCTTTGTTTTCGTCCAGCTCACAGTCACGAAAACTTGCTGTTCAACACATAAAAGGAGAAATTACAGACTTCTATATGTTTGAGAAGTTCTATATCTGTCAAGGACACGGTTATTTAAATCAGCTTCAAACTATTAAATTTGTTTTAGGCTCTTCCAAATCACTCATACACGTGCCTATAGTGAATAAAAACGCCAGTAATGAATTGCAGGGCATCTTTAAAATAATTTGGAAGTGCATTTACTCATGACGTATACATTTACAATGATCGACTCGTTATTTATGTTGTGAAATCTTCAGTCAATAATTAAATGCATTTTTATTGTCTTCAATAAATTGGACTGTAGAATGTTTACATAACCGCTTGAGACCGACACGAAAGGATGATACTCCAAAATACACCACCTGTAATGTATTTTGCGGAAACATTGATTTTTTTTTCGATGTTTGGCAGTGTGAAGCACCGGGTCGCGGGGAAAGCAAAAAATAACTTTGCGCTCACATGAAGATCTGAAGGTAAATACACGAAATCTGCAAAAAGAGGCAGATCATTAATGATAGTCTTCAAAAGACTTCGATACACGGTGCTGCAAAAATATATACATAGAGATGTAATGATATTCATAATTACACTTATATAGCGCGACGGGCAGCCGAAGGTTCTTACATGAATCACATTTGGGCATCGGCTTGCAGGAGCTCGAAACGTCGCGAAATGCTGTCTTGGGAGGCTTATGTTATATTCGGTTTTACGTGCACTTGTTTGGGGTATTCACGTTACAACTCTCTCCTTTATCACCATGCGCTGTAACATTTTATTAGGTTGCCGGCCTGCCGCATATGATCGCGAGACTGCCACGAACAGGATGTGCGTGCGTGTGTGTGTGTGTGTGTGTGTGTGTGTGTGTGTGTGTGTGTGTGTGTGTGTGTGTGTGTGTGTGTGTGTGTGTGTGTGTGTGTGTGTGTGTGTGTGTGTGTGTGTGTGTGTGATGTGTGTGTGTGATTTTGAATACAAATGTTTTAAAGAAAATGTGTGAGAGCTACACGAGTGCGGTAAGCAGAAGTTAGTTATACGGCCAGGCGGACATTATGTTCATGAGAAAATGCGACTAATAGATAACTAACTAACGAACATTCACTAATTATTTTTAATTGGACGTCTTAGGGCACATGCTTATATAGGAGAAATGGGACAATCAAAGTTGAAGGCCAGCCCAGTTTTAAAAAAATCCTGGATTGAGCACGCAGTTGGAGTTATTCATTGGCGAATTTTGTTGTGGAAATCTGTCGATACTGAATCCAAACGCGCGATGCCCGCCGGAAGGACAACCCTCATTTGTCGCCAGAGGGTCACGTGTTAATGACGAAATTTGCGTCACTTTTACGTCACAGCGCGTCGAAGCATTCACTTTTTGTTGAGTAGTTTATGTTCAGGTTGCTTCTTTTAACCATCGTACTCATGATTAAAACCTTTTTCAGTGATCATCACGCAACGAAAAGAAAAGCGACTTGTCGCGGCCAATAAGGTGGCTTACTGCTTTTTAGTTCTCCAACCATGGAACACCGTCTGCAACCAGCTCCGGCGCGCTGTGACGCAAAATAGTGCCTTAAATTTTGTCATTATTGTGTCCGAACGTCCCCCCCCCCTTTTTTTTTCCTTGTTTTTTTTTCTTTTTGTTTTTGTTTTTTTTGTTATTGTTTTAGAGAATATTTTCTATTCCGGAGTGATTCCCTTCCTCCTTCGTTTGGGGGTGTTAATTCGCAATTACATTTGTGTCACTTGTTAACAGTAATCCTCCATTGCTTTTATCTTGTACCCAAAAACTGTGAAGTTTAACGGAATACGGGGTTGGGGTCGAAGCTTGGCGAATAATTTGAGAACGACACTGCGACTGCCAACGTGCGGCTGTCCCTCTGAGGCCACTGGATCTTTCTTTTCACGACTAATGCATGGAGACTCCACATGAGGCTAGATTTTTACTTATAAGTAAGTAAATAATTTTTTCTAGGCAACCTATCTTCTTAATATATAATTGTGAAGGTGTTCTTGTCGTCTCAGTGTCGTATTGCAACGATGAAAGCCATTTCTGAAGTCTTACACTCCGCTTTGCTTTGGTAGCATGACGACACGATAGATTTGCTGGCCTCTGTTGCAGCGGGCGTCTTCATTGAATTGCGTCTGTAAACCAGCGACAAAAACAAAGTGTATCGCCATAACCAAAAAAGCCTCCGCAACGTGCGTTTTTTTTTTTTCTGTGAAGAACTTAGCTTAGTTTAGAAGGGGGAAAATGCCGTAAAATCAAACCACGTCATGCAGATCAGCCTGAAGTGCATTACCGGCGTAGTGCAGGCCAGCATGAGAAACAAATCGTACGCCGTCGAGGTAAATCGTTTAATATTATTATTATTATTGAGGCTTGTACTAAATACTAAATAAAAAGCTAGTCCGAACAGGAGAACATATGAAGAGCACAATTAAACAACATCACCAAAGGTAGATATATAAGCACGAACAAAATAATTGGATAGCGCATGGACACATACGCATACTTCTCAACGCTGTTTTACCATAGCAGTGTAAGACTACTGCAAGTTTGAGCTGGATTTTTACTCTCACTACTACTTGCATGCAACTACTTTATCAATATTTTAGTAATAATATATAAATATAGCGCCATATCTTAAGACATTATGACCGAACAGAATATCGGTTTTACTTGCTCTCGGTTGGTTCGGCCTTTTTTTTTACATCAAGGCAACTGTCCGCCAGTGCTACATGTACTCACCTTATGTTTTTTATCCAGTTCTTTCGCGCTTTGGGGCCTTGCGGAAATTTTAAGAAACTGCAAGAATCTTTCTCTGCGCGATGGTTGCTACGCGATGGTTACAACCAGGTACGAAGCACCCTCCCATAGCACAAGTCCGCAAACAAAATCTGGGAACTCAACCGATCGCCTAAAGTGCTTTTCTCACGGGTGCAACGCGATCTTTAAGCAGACGATCATCTCGATCGACGCCCGGACTTTCGATAAAACACATTTTGCATCTCACCCCACTATGAATTCTTATAAGTGTCTGAAACTCGTTAGATTTCAAACAAATGCAATATCCGAATATCGTCTTTTTTCACACGATTCAAACGATGGCGCCGGCTTGGCCGGCCGGCGTGTGGCAGACGGCATACTTCTTGCATTCGTCGTCTGCTGCAGGCATCTTGAGGACCGGATGTTGCAGTCGTAAATATTTCAGAAACAAGCGATTACCGGCACATTTCTGTCGAAACATATATGACATTCAAGCTTTCTATATCTGTGATTTTTAGATGTTTAAATCCTACTCCTGATTTTTGAGCGGTCGGGTTTTCGTAGCGAGACCTAGCCACATGTATTTGTCCATAACAACGACCCTAGCAACGGTTTGTTTGGACCCGTGACGCCACACTTATATAAAGTCAATGCATGATCATGACAAAGCCTGGCAGATCGCCACGAGACGCGGCCGCCAAAAGTGATAAGGTACAGCGGCAAACTTCGGATGAGAGAAGAGTCATGTAACGGGCGGCCCGCTGCGGCGAAACACACTTCTCCCGAGCGATGGAATTACCAGTTCTGACGAATGGTACTCAGCTGAAGTGGTACCTATGGAAGCACTTATACTATCAAGTTCGCGAGGAATGTCCGTTCGTGCTCCTCGCGTTCCTCGAGCTATAGCGCTTCTTTTCTCGTCGGGTTTGAAAACCATGTTTTTGGTCCTCGCCGCTGCTAAAGCTGTGCGCTGAACACCAGATTCCCCGAGAAATGCTCTCTGCTACCAGATCCTCGCGCTCCAAATCTGCGACCGTGCACTCTATGGCTCCGTCGTCGAACTGCCAGGCTTTGGTTTGTGAGTATAGGGGAGGCTATGGCATGATATATTGACGTCACGAGCGCGATACGTTTTGCACTTCTCTCTGGCCGACTTTGAAGCAAGGGGCACAGAGCTCGTGCTTACGCCAATTCGTTTCTGTACCACCTTCAATGCTTTACCGCTAAAAAAGGGGGAAAAAAGATAGAACATTTAAATGTCTTAGTTCTGCATCGGTGCAATCCTGCACCCTGACGTGCATACTCTCTTACTCACTCTCTCTCTCTCTTACAACAACGTTCCGGCTAATCTGGGCAAAGTATTCGCACTTATAAAGTATTCCTGCCACCAGATTACCCTGAACTTCCTACATTGTACCAGTCAGCTATCTTAAGATGCCGTGCTTAATCGCGCACGCCAGACATTCCAAGAAGGCTGCCTCAGAAGCAAATGCCCGCGTGATCTCGAACAAACACAAAAACTAGATGCTAATACCGGTTAAACAACTCCCTCGGGAACGATCCAACAAACAAAAGAAAAAAGGAGGAACCAACAAAGAGGAGCGGCTTTAAGCGTCCGACAAATAGCGAGAGACAAGGGTGCAGAAGAACAACAGCAAGATTGAATATCTCTCGAGATTCTCTCAAGAGCAGTGCACTCGCGCCCCCTGGTATCCAGTTGGTTGCGAGTAAAGAATTGGCAGGGTGTCACGGCGCGCTAGCTCGTACTTCTTGTTGATGGGCGTGAGACAATGAAAAATACAGTGTGCCCTGCCGACTATGTAACCAAACTCACGTTGTGACGGCGGAAGGAAGACAGGTCCAGGATGGAGAACGCCGGAGGCTTCTTGGCAGCATCGCAGAGGAGCAGACGACCGACCATGGTCGTCGTCGTCTGCAAGGGCAGACGGGAACGTCGTCTGCTACCGGCTCTCCCTGCTCGGTCAACGGACTTTGGAGTCGGGGGCGCCACTGGCGCTATAGCTACACCGCCTACTTTCTTTTCGCTCCGTTGACCTTTTTCACGCCGAGTACGCAACGGCGTTGTACACAGGAACAAAGTCAACAATGGGTGATTTCGTTTACCAGACTCGCTGACCGTGATAGAGTGAAAAAGTCGGAACTGCTGCTACTCTCTCTTTCTATCTTTCTCCGTTACTTACGTTAAAGCAGCCGGGGCTGCTGCCTCGCCGTATTTAGAACTTGATGCTTGTTTTCCGAAGAAATACGAGCGGATAAATCTTCGAAGATTCAGTCATGGTCGAGGAAGCCTACGGAGACTCGCAACGGTTATTTTCACGTAAACACATTTACCGTCTCTCCGTGGTAGTTACAATCGTATAAAGGTCAGGTGGGCTTAGATTATGCACAATCTTCAAATGAACAATTTCCGGCTCCAGATGTTTCTCAAGAATGAAAATTATATGGTCATTCCAAAGGTTTTGCCCATGCCGCCGCGTGATACTGCCATGTCGGCCAGATGAAAACGGACGATGACACTATAGCTAACGTATACTTTCACATAAAACAATAGATGCAAAAAAAAAAAGTTGTAGCTTTAATAATACACAGCCGACGGCGAGCTCATTTTGCTCAAATATTATATATACTACCTTATGGTGCGACTTGAGCACGTCTGTTGGTCAATTAACTCGCAGTCAAACATTAAGCTTTAATCGATTTCTTATGCGTCACTTTACAGGGCTAGTTAATTCCCTTTAGTATTCTTCCTTTTTGTGTGTACGTTTGTTTAGACAGCGGGAAGTTAATCAGCCTCAATAAGCGTGTGCTGTCTCCGCTATGGATTATAAATCTATCCAGTGCAGTACCACCGCATCACGCAGTAGTGATACAGATCAGCACGATGTTTCACTACGCATCACTGCACGATGTGTATCACTATGCATCATCACGGTCCGACGTGTATCACTACGCATTACGTACGCAGTATAGTGATACACACGCGGCACGATGCTTATCCGGATCAAAACGGGCAGGGGTGGGGTTGAACCCAGGACCTCTGGCTCTTGCAGCTGTTCCAAACTGCGGTGCGTTAACAGAATCGGCCATCGACCCCCTTCTTTGTTCATACCAAAGTCCAAGAACAGTGTTTTCTCGTCTTTGTTAAACCAGACTCCTACCATGCGGAATTACCTTACCAGAACTGGTCGGGTGTTCATCTTTACTTTTTCTTCAACGAAACAGAGATACCTAGTTTTGTATGGTCAGGGACAATTTAAGAAACGCAGGGCGTGCCGGGTTCCGAGCATCTTATTATCGCTCCGTAACCAATGAGATTGCTGCATTAGTTAAAGGGCAACTCCGCTCAATTCCGAATAATTTAGGCTTACATGTGATTCCATTTCACAAAGCACTACTAAACAGCTCTACGTCTTCGGATTCGCGAAATGTGGACTATTATTTGTGTAATCTTAATTTAAACTTCAGCTGATACCGAAACCGAAACTTCGGTTGCGTCAGGCAACATTGGCCTCGTGTCATCAGAGTCATGGCCACGTCACGTCGAACCACGTGGTCTTGTGACGTTCGTGGGGGCGAGGTACAGGACACGTGACGCGGCAGGTCGCTTCGCATGGCGCGGACGGTGATGGCCCGGGGGAGAGGGGGAAGGGGAGAAGACGAAAGAGGAGAGGGGGAGCGGAGAAACCGGACATGCGATAAACGCGCAGGGCAGCGCAAACTAGCGCATCCGCGTTACGGTGGTCACGTGGACGCCGCTGAGCCAACACCGGGAGGAGAAACTCATGACGTCATCGTTCAATTTCACTCTGAGAAGTAAAAACAAACAAAACGTGAGAATGACGTAGTCATGCCTCTGACGTAGTGGTTCAACGTTGGCCGCTCCAACTCCGTCGCATTGACTGCGCTGACGATTGCGCCTCACGTCGCACGCTAGAGTTGGCAGATTTCGGCGACTTGGCTCATTTGAAAGTTTGCTGGCCAGTTTATTAAATATATAGACGGAATTAGATCGTAATATTTGACATGGGGTCTTCCTATATGATACTGAAGAGGGCTGCATAGTTTTCGAAATATCAAAAGTGAAGCGGAGTTTCCCTTTAAGCTGTCTGTAACTATTTCTGTCATATCTCTGACTATTTCTATTGTAACTTGATTACCAAAAACTACCCGTAATATCCCGAGAGATAGCCCACCTAAAATCGAGAAAAAATCAGTGGGTGGAAATAAGGAGTGGGCTAACTTTCGGTGTGCAATCGAGAAACGTTGAAAAAAATGCTATTTCTAGATCAGTGGTTCTCAAATGGGGGTCCGCGGACCCTTTAGGGTCCGCGAAGGCATTCTAGGGGTCCGCGAAGCCCTGCCTCATCAGTCAAGCCGGCAATAAAAGTTGTCTTTTCTTACATTGAGAAAAAAAGTTCCTGTTTTCGGGTGGGCTTGCTCGTGTATATACCAGTGAGATATGTCTTCTTCATACTAGCACTTAGTTATATCCATTTATTAAATCACCATCATAATTAACCGATACTTTCCCTTCCCCTCAACATGAACGGGGTCCTCCATAATCTCCGTCGATCCCAAAGGGGTTCGCGAAACATCAGTTGCTGAGAACCACTGTTATAGATCTTGTGTCTCCGTCAAACATGTTATCGTGGCGAGGTGCCATGAAGCAAAGATGCCTCTACTCTCACCGTGAGCAAGGTTCGCTTTTATCCCGCCGTAGCCAACGAGACGCATTTACGACAAGGTAATCATTGATCCGAACACTACGATTACCAGGAGTGGGCTATCTTTCGGTGTGTAAGGGCCGACTTACAACCTCGGTTGTCCGCAGGGAAGATAATCCTCTTAGCGCTTCCCTCTCCTAAGCTGCGAAGGGAGCCAATTTAGTGCAAGGGAAAAAGTGGAGAAGATATAGGAAAGGGGAGGGGCGGGCGCCACGAGAGCGCGCGTCTCGAGAGCGCTGAACCGCAGCTGCAGTCACATAAGTTGCCTTCCCCCGTGGCAGAACGTTCAAGTATCCAATCGCCTTCTATACACAATTCCAAGATTCACGAGTCCTCAGCCCAGCGTGCGATCTCCTCAGCCCAGCATGGGCATGTTCGTCGCTTCGGAAAGCATGCAAAAACACGGGCCATATACTCATGAACACTGAAAATGGGACCGGCCAGGAGCCCTTTTTGGAAAGGTCTATAGCAGGGGTTTCAAACTCATTCGAGTGTGAGGGCAAGATAGCACACGTCGAGGGCCGACCGGGGAAAGAGGAAGGGGGAGGGGTGCAATATTTTGATATTTCGGGTCAAGACGCAGTAATAATGTTTCAAATTGCAAAGCGGCCGACTCTCTTAGTGGAATACACAGAAAGAATAAAACACGTGAAGGACAAGCATACACACAGTTCTTTCAATCTCCCAGCGGCACCGCAAAGATTTTCTAGAGAAGGACTTCGTGCTCTCTGCTTTTTGTAAGCTCGCCGTATTGCACTGACTTCTTTGATTGGCATGTATACTACGTTTACTTTGGGCCCACACCTGGTGCTCCAGTCTGGACGCTTGGCGAAAAACATCGACGAGAAGTCCGGCGGCCGTGATTGACCGGCGCCAAGGTCAAGCGCAGCGCTGGCCAATCACGGCCGCCAAATTTCTCGCCGATTTTTTCGACAAGTGTCTAAATTGTAGCCCCTGGTGTGATAAAAATACTTAAAACGCCAACATGTTGTTAATTTTCAATAGAACGAAAGCAATCACACTGTCGTTGCCCTTTCGCGCAATTCATTAGTCTGACCAATATCTTCTCATACAGCACTGTTTCCTTTCCTGCCAATTTTGATAGCAGTATTATTATAAAATGCTTGTGGGTCATTCCATGTCAAACGTCCCAGACGTCCCAGACGCTCGACCACCTTCAATTTCAAAAAAAAATCCATGGCGTTTGGCGCGCAATGTTCTAGCCATGCCCTGAAATAGTTTTTAGGAAAACATTTTTTGATGGTGTGAGCGCGGTTTTAATTTTTAGAAACAGCTTGAAACTAGGCATCACTCAAACATTGATGAAAAAATCTGCGTTTTTATGAAACACCCAACAATATTTTTTTTTCTTAAACTTGCACGGCTTTCGACTTACAATGTGGTTGGGCTTCTGCAGCTTTGTTTAATTTAAATATTTTAAACACATACCTTATTTTAACTTTTATGTTATTTTATTAAAAAATAACTAATTACATTTCGGGACTTAATAAAACTTTTGCCAGATTGACACTTTAGACCCATGTTGTTGTGGAAAAAAAAAGGAAAGCGATTTCCAAACTCCGGTCTAAAAACATGCTTTTCGTTCGAGGCTCGTCAAATTATGGAGCACAGGAGAAATGCAACATTCTACGTTACGTCCTTATTTCGAACTCTTTTTGTTCGCGTTCCGCCCATTGAAAAGCCTGAGGATAGGGCTTCAGCACGCACCTCGTATCGCTGCGCCGCAGCGTTCTTCTGCAACATAAAGTTCGTCTGTTGTCATCGCCGTCACCATGGCAACGAACGCCGAATGAATGGAAGCACGCACGGTACCGCCGCGTGAAGCCAGCAACATCTGACGCCATTTTACGAACGCCGTCTGTTTCACCTTATGTTGTACCGCAGCAACGTTGACCGCAGCGAAGGCTAGAAAGCGCGAGCTCATAGGGTTGGCAGCTGCCCTTGGTGCACGAGAGCTTGTGCCGCCCAGAGCCGTATGGTGCCGCCGAGGTGTGCCTAGAGCAGAGCCGTATATATAGAGAGTTTGGTCAATGGGAGGCGCGGGCAGAGCCAGGGTGTGCGTCAGACTCGAAAAGGGGGCTTGGCATCTGCAAATATTCTTTCGATTAAGTTTCAATCTCGTTCTCCTGGCAAACATATGACTGTTTGTCCCACTTTATTAATACTAGGAATTTGTAAACAAAATACTTGTCTTGTCAGCAACTTGTTTTGTTTGAAACAAATACGTGGGATCAGTAATAAATAAATAATATTTTTGACCATTTTTATACCAATCAAGGTTACAAACCCTTCTCAGTAACATGTATACGCTGACCGTTTTTTTAGACATCTGTGACCAGTGAACAAGAAAAAAAAAGTAAATACATTGAAGCCAGACTAAATCCGGAATACAAATTTTCGCCTATATTTTACGATGTCCTACTTTGTGCATGTCTTTTGATGTGACTTTCAAAAACGATAATCGCAGCTGAAATTTAAGACACTTCAATAATTCTTATTCCCGAGTCTGCGTTTTTTTACGGGATTCTGCGCGATAGAGTAATGTAAATCAATTCCAAAAGAGGGACGACAAGTGTAATATTTTGTTCCCCCGTGCCGCCCTACCACACACATGCCCGCGGTCACGCCCACCGACCAGCTAGCAGATGGCCCGAAGAGCGCAGTGGCGCAGCGAGCGCAAGTCAGACTTTATCTCGGACTCAGGGTGTGCCATGTGTGCGTTACAAGGCGACAGGCGGCGCAAGTAGTACCGAGCACCGGCCGGAGCGCTGTTTCAGCTCATATTGTCCGCGATAGTACATCTGGATACATTTATGAACCGTATTTTTAAAGTGCAACCATAGCTGGTCGACAGTAGTAAGATCATTGTTATGTATTTCAATAAAGTCGTACTCCTAGTTCAAGAGGTAAGGCTTAGTCAATTGGCATTGACTACCATTATAGGAAAGAAAAACAAGATCAAGAGTTGAGCTGGAGCTCGATGTGACACGGGTCGGTTTTATTAACAATCTGCTTGAAATCGCAAAAAAAAACAGTATCTAGGAGTAAATCTGAGTGCACACAGGAGGTAAAACACACAGCAAGTCCCAATTTATTTATGGGCAGGTTAAAGTCGCCACACATTATATAGTGAGCAGCGTTTGCTGTGGTCGCACATAAAGTTGTGCAATTTCTCTAATACAGAAAGGTCAGCATCAAGCGGTCTATATAATGCACAAGTAAGTATGCTAAGTTGACAAAAGTGAACTGTAATGCAGACCATTTCAATACCCGTGTTGTGAGGAACCATGGTATACCCTAAACCTTTCTTTAACACTATCGCAATGCCTCCTCCCCTTGAGTTTCGGTCTTGGCGAACTATTTCGTGCGAACTTGGTATCACTGCTGAGTCGGGAACGATTTCGTGAAGCCACGTCTCGGTGATGACCGTGCCGTCTGAGTTATAAGTGATAAGAAGACTTTCGAAATCTTCACTTTTATTGACAAGGCTTCTGGCGTTGAGATTCAGTGAGAAAAACGGTTTTATATTAGATGGATGTGTTAATGTGACGATGTTCTTCTGATAGATGGACTGATCAGAACGATCATTGGTTGCAATCTGGCGTCATTGCGCAGGAACTGGTACTGTCTTGTTCAGAGTATCGATTCATTGAAATAGCTTTCCGTTGACTCGTGTCTTATCGAATGAAAGAAAAACCTTGTCCCCATTTATATAGTGTTCCTTTGCACTTTCCCAGAGCTTTTTTCGAATTGCCTGTACACTAGGCGAAAAGTCTTCCGAGATGTTGTCCGCTGTGTTCTTCAGTTTTTTTTACATTTCTTTAAGATCCGAGTCTTGTCCCTTTCGTCAGCCAGTTTAAAAATGACTGGCCGGCATTTACCAGTGACCGGTTTTCCTATTCTATGTATACGTTCAATGTATGCGTTACTAGAAGTGCGCCACGTACTTTTAGTAAGCCTGCAAGTATATTATTGACAACTGCTCCCTTGGTTGCTGTTCCACAGTGTGTTCGCTAACACCATACACGATAAGGTTATTCCTCCTACTGCGGTTTTCCAAGTCGTCTACTTTTATGAGAAGACTGTCTACTGTTCTTTGAAGTTCATTCACTTTACGCCTGTAACGAGAGACGCTTGACGACTGTCTAACTTATATTCATAGAGATTAGCTTATTAGTGGTTTCATTTAGTCGTTGTGTTACGGTGTCAAAATTACACTTTAGTTCACGAACGTCTTCCAGTATCATCTTAAGCATTTCTTCATTAATTGGCCCAGGGTTTGGCTGAACATCACCACATAAGGGGAACAAGTCATAAGACAATCGTGCGACCTTAGATCGACATAAGACAACCAAACATAACAAGCAGTGATCGTGGTCACGGCAGAAGGAGAAGACACACGTTGTTGCTACGGTAAGTGAGAACCGGACGGTTGTCTCTCACCTGAACGAAAAACAGGAGGGGATTTGTGAGACGCATTGTCCCACAGCTCTCGCCGCGCCCACTGATCGGGGGCCGTCGTGCAGCAAAATTTATAATCTCGTGGAAGGGTGACCTAAAAAAACGTGGTGCACGCTGCGCCGTAAGCGTTGGAATCCAGCCAAGGCTGCAGATTAAAACGCTTACAGCTCTGGAATCCAATGGGAGTGTCGCACGCGTCACCGTCTCACCTTTCTTCTTCTTCTCTCTCTTTCACTGACAAAGGAAGGACGCCACCGGGTTTTCGTCAAAGCGAGCGTTCTAAGGCTAGCGCATTAAAAGAAGAAGAAACGCAAAGGAAAAGTAAAGGAAAGAAAACTCAAGGATCAGAAGGACGAAGGACAGATGACGTGTCCCTATCGTGGAGAACGTATCGAGCTTCCTCCAAATATCACTACCATGGCAGCGATATATTTATTGGTCTTTCAGCTTTGAGTGTTCTTTTGGCTCCGCGTCACTCCAGCGCTGCCCACCCGATCTTGAATTGGACCCTGGGATCGGGCGAGCTCCTCTCACCTCTTTCCAGTTTGGCAGAGCGAACACTGGAGAGGAGCTCTCCTCCTCCCCAGCGGTCGCTTCGCCGGAGTGGAAAGAAGTAGGAGGAGCTTCCACTTCTACTGCTTTCATCGTTTTCCGAAATTGCGGTTTTAGTAAGGGTCGGTAGTGCGAGCTGGTATTAGGGATTTTTAGCGAGTCGTTTTTCAAGCACACGGTTCCGAAATCACGAACGGTACAGCTGGTCCATTCCGTGAAACCGTACGTCAAATTTGACATACTTTAGCCAATCGTAAAAGTGGCGCGACCATGTAAACGATGATGATGATAGTGCTTAATGGTGGCACCATCTTCTCAGTAAACATGTGAAACATTCTGCAACGTGTAAATCCGTGGCGACGGTGGCGGACACCGTGGTGGCGGCTCGTGTTTCCGGCGTACGACTGATGTAAACAAGACGGCCGACGTAACGTTTCCCGGTCGGAATTTCAAGAACTGCGAAGCTAGATAGAGTAAAAAGTGTCTGAACGACCGTAAAGGTATGTGGTGTGTCTCCGTCATCTTGAACTTGAGCGATGGTTCACGTTGTGTGCCGTCGAACCAAATAATTTCGTCTGCTCGCGGTCGCCACGGCAGCTAGTCTGCCCGTAGAGCGCAAAAATTTACTAGCATGCGCAGTTTACAGCATTCACGATCGCTTATCATTGTGAGCAGACCTCGAAATGATTTGGTTCAACCTCCGAAATGAAGCAGACTAAAAGGACGGCAAATCGCCTCCCGCTGTCCTAAGCCTAACGCTCGGCTGGGTCGGCAAAGGCGGTCGCCGAACCGACCGCCATCTTTTTTTACCTGAGTCGTGAAGGGTGCTGGCTGCGTTGCAGTGACGACTCCAGCGGCCGGAATGGGAGAAACGAATGACAAGAGCCTCCCGACGCCCCGAACGACTCGCGCGCGCATGCGCAGTGGCGTCGCCGATGCGTTCGAGGGCGAACCGTTCGTGTGGAAACGACCTGCTAAAACTCCCTAGGCCTGTTGCTCTCGGCCAGGGGGCGCTGTGGCGTTCACGAGACGCGACCACGAAAGAGGCGCCTCTGCTAGCGTCCGCGAAACGCGACCATTTAATGGTGACGTGACGTGGCGTCTCAGCGTCCCACCACGCACCTTCCACGGGAGGAAACTAGCGTCTGTGAGCGTCGTTCCTCAGCGTCTGGTCATATTTCATGTGCACTGAGGGAGCGTTTGAAAGGATTCAACGTTACGTACAGTGGAAACGCGACCTAAAAATACCTGATGTTGCTCGCCTCGCCAGGGTCGCTGTTCAAAACTTGAGAGCTACGGGTCTATTAGTTGCGGAGCCTGCCTAGTGTGCTGGCATCACTAAGCGACTGGAAATTATTCCCGTGTATACGAGGAAGCTAGGGAGCTATGCGCGCAGGTCACCTCTTTATCTGGAAAGCAAAGAGAGTGTTGAGCGTAATATTTACCCCAGTGGGCACGTTTTAATTCAGGAACGAAACCAAAACTAACTTCTTATTTTGATTTAATCTCTCCAAATTCAGAAACCCTCTCAGCTTCGAATTACAGACAGGGTCTTCCATTCACGTTAGAACTAACGCAGATTGGTGAATTTGGCAAACAAGATCAAAGCCGATATTAGTACCTTTTTGTGTATTCTTGGCTGCTTATTCGCACTCAGATAAATGTCATGTGAAATAATGCACTACTGGCCCTTTAATGGGGTTTTGGACATTTAGATGATTCATTGCTTTTGCATCATTTCAAGCACAAAAATACCAGAATCAATCAGATTGTTAGAAAATATGGTTACGGGTGGTGAATTTAGTACATGTTCACAAGACGTATAATTTAAGAAATGCCGTTCTCATTACAAAATCCCCTGAACAGAATCCAAGTTATAAAGAAGTGTGTGTTTTAAGGCAACGCGTGACGCATAGGACTTTATATTACATCCAGTGTTTATGTCTACCTTGTTAACGATGTCAAAGTTTGTTCATACGCTAAATATACAACAAAATGAGACCTTCTTCTAAATACTATAATGGCTACATGACATATTTTTTGTGACTGTGGCATTCAATGGGGGCCTAGATTACCGCAATATGTAATGATAATTTAATTAAGATATTTTAATGTACGTATAGTTCTTCAAGCTCTTATATAATTTGTTGCTTATGACATAATTTCGAACGCGCGAACTGTTTTTCTTAACCAGTTATAAAATAAAAATAGTCTAAATTCAATGAAAACATTCTAGCTGGTCTGGGGAATTCATGTAAAATGACATTAATTGTGGGTAAATCATATGGTGCTATCCAAGTCGTGAATTTGGACAATCGGCCAAACTCCCAGAGTTGCCGCCAATCCTTCCAGACCAAACGCCGGAAATTAACAAAATGGGATTCCGTTTTCTTACTCTTTTATTACAAAACATTTTAGAACATTTATTTTCTTTATTTGTTTTGCGCCGTCGTTTTGCCAAGCTCGAAGAAACGCGTCCCCGTCTGCACGTCTGCTCACTGCAGCACGTTCCACATGAAAAACCCGTAAAACAGTACTGAGCAAATCCACTGAACTGCATGTTGGTAAAATTGACTGACCACAGAAAGAATAAAACAAACTCGGGACGATGGATGACGAACATTTCTTTCTTTGTTTCGTCCCGAGTTTGTTTTATTCTTTCTGTGGTCCGTAAAGAGTAGAGAGTTTCAGTATTGCGTATACGAGCGAACGCAAGCACAGTGTGTTTGAGCTAGCGTTGCGTGTTCCGCATTGCGCGTGCGCGGAGCCCACGATCTCATTGGCTGCAGAGCCAAAATGGGATTTCTTGAGACGTTTCTTGAGCTGACTGGGACTGTAACGGCGTTACCTCTGGGCCGGATTGCTAGCGCAGCGTGTCAGCTTGGACTGGGTCAAAGAAAGCACCGCAGAGGCTGCAGGGCGCGCAAGCGTATCGAGATGCGGCTTGAGTCCCGCTCAGCTCGTGCGCTGGCTTTGGCAGAGCTTTCTTTCCGCCAGTCTCGGCCGGAGACGCTGTTTCTAGCAAGCCGGCCCCGTTGTGCTTACCGCAGTCGTGCCCTGGTGAGTACCGAATCCAAGGCCCAGTTTCGTGAGGAGGTGGGCAGCGCTGTAGCGACACGGAGTCAGAAAGACCATTGAAAGCTGAAAACCAAAAAGCAATATCGCTTCCATGGCTGTGATATTTCGAGGAAGCCCAACATGTTCTCCGCGACAGGGACACGTGATCTCTCCTTCGGCCTTTTGATCCTTGATTTTTAATCTTCTTTCCTTTCCTTTGATATTTTTATTTATTTATTTATTTTTTTGGAGGGAAGGGGAATGTTTAGGGATGCTGGCGTTTTGTAAATAAACGGTTGCATTTTTCTTTTCACGTTCTTGGCCCATGTTTAATAGAAAATATTATAAGGCGGGCGAGAGTTAAACTGCGGTTTTAAACTATTTCGACTGGAGATCTTCGGACCTGGGAAGGCAGGGCACACATTTGACTTCATTTCCGTTTTGAAACACGGTCGGGTTTCCTTAATGGAAGCCGGTGACAGATTTATAACTTTGACTCACAGCATCCTGTTGTAAACAAAAAAATCAGCAGAACCCATCCTTTGGGAATGATTATCTACGTTAATGCGAATAGCATCAAACGGTGCGGAGTTATGCGCGTTCGTCAGGTGGCCGGCACACTCTAGATACGCCAGCCCACTCTTAAGGCGATTCTAAATTTGTTGACACTTTCACAGCCCTGCGCACGATCTCCGCAGCCCAGCACGTGCGTTTGTGTCACTTAGGAAGGCGAGCAAAGCACGCGCCATACGCACAAACACTCAAAATGGTACCGACCAGACTTTCTGGCGTCTCAGCTAGTCTCAACCAACGGTACTCTAAACGGTTGTTTATATCTTTACTCATAGGACGCGCCTTACAGCGCTGTCACAGCTACCGGTGCGCGCGCGTTCCATGCACGAGGGCTCATTCCGCTCTCGTGAGGGTGAGCACGGCCGCTACATCACCCTCTCCCGAGCGCGGGAGAGGGTGAGCTAGGGGCAGTGCTAAGCCTCACGAGAGCGGAATGAGCCCTCGTGCATGGAACGCGCGCGATGGTAAAGATATAAACAGGTGTTTAGAGTGCCTTGAATGACTGCCTTCATAGCTCTGTGGTTAGCGCGTCTGCCTGCTGATCAAAGGGTCAACGGTTCGAATCCCGCCGGCGCCGGTCTTTTTTATTTATTTATCGACCCGCGGCGTAAGAGGTTAGATAGCCAGATAGATATATAGATAGATAGATAGATAGATACATAGACGAAAAGTGCGTGAAGTATCCAAAGAATGCTATTCGCATTAATATTCGCATTAAACACACGCCCGCGCGCCGCGCGCACGCACGCACGCAAAACACCGACGGCTGTACGACACGAGAGCGCACGACACCAGAGCGCACGACGGGAGAGCGCAGCGACACGAGAGCGCGTGCCATTACAGCGCGCGTCACGAAAGCGCATTTGCGCGCCTTGCTTTCTCGGATCGAACGCTTTACGTCATTTTATTGGTTGAGTACGCAGACCTGTGGGAAGTCTAAAAAATACAATTGTAAAGCGAAACGCCGTAGAATCAAATCAAACATTCTGCAGACATACCCTTTGTAATTACCGGACACACAGAAAAACAAAAAGGACAAGGTTATATTTCATTAAACATTTTGTCCTGCTAAACACGAGTTAGCTGCCTTAGAAACGTCTTCTCCTGTAGTTTATTTTTTTTCTTCAAAGTAATCAAATTTTTTGCGTCAATTTCGCGTTTGCACATTATGATTAACTATTCCCAGCTTGCCTGGACATAAACTGTCTTGTGCCAATAAAGTTTGCCACTGAAAAACGTAACGCAGTTCATGGGAACGTGAACCCTAAGTCCTTTTTTACTTCCCGCTTATCTTGAAACAAAGGGCTGCTTCTTTTCACAGTTTCGAAAATAACTTTGGAGAAAAATGGGGAGACGACCTGTATGTCGCACAAAACCTGAACGAAGGAAATATAAGCATTGGAGAGGACAACCTTCGTACTCCTTCACTGAAAAGTGGATTCAACGTTCAGGTTTAACCCGCATTTTTGAATGAAGCACACGCGAAATTCTGGGACGCGATTCTAGAGATACGATGAAAGAGCTGGCGGATCTACTTCGTGGAGAGCCTCAAAGGAGCAGCGATGCCACCTACGTTCACGTAGCGAAAAATCTGAGCGAGCTAGTTGAAAAGTACGACCAAAGGGGCATGCTAGACTACCTCCACGGTATCGCACAGTCATGCAGTCTTTAAATGTTTTTTTTCCTTAATATTATGAAACGGCATTCGACGAACAACTATATTTCCGAAACTCAGTAGCTTGCTTAGAACTTCGAAAATTGTATTTTTTATACTTCCCGCATGTCTGCGTACTCAACCCATAAAATGATCGTTCGATCGAAGAAAACAAGGCGCGCACATGCGCTCTCGTGACGCGCGCTCTTATGGCACGCGCTCGTGTCGCGGCCCCCTCCCATCGGCTCTCTCGTGTCGTGTGCTCTCGTGGCGCCTTTCCCTCCCCACTAACCTCCCCCATTTGTTCTTTTAATTTGTTCGAATTAAATTCAAGCAAACCGTATCTCAAGCAACGATGTTCAAAAGTAAGATGCCTATTTCATGTACTTATTATCGTATTAGATTGAAAGTTATTCTCTATGTCACATGATTTCGCACTTTATGAGAAGAAAATGTTGCTCCTACGGTCTGACCGCATTGGTTAGTTTGGCTCTGCTGAGGTCATTCTCCGCAGCAAGTTCATATTCGTTGCCTTAAATTTTGAATACACGCGCATATGACTTAACGGCAGTATTTAGCAGAGATTTCCAAACCTATCATCCAGTTTTATTTAAACGTTCGTTTCGTTTGTCAGTTTCAACGTTTCTTCCGGGTTGAAGCCAGTCGAGTCCTCGTTGTGCAGGTGATTATCTGATGAAATGTGCTGAAATGTAAAAGGAGACAGATGTCGCATTGAAAGGGAACTCCGCCGGTTTTCGAGCTAACCAAACCGAACACCATTTTGGACTTCCCGGTAAGCTATTTGATACTTAAAACGGCAAATGAAAGTTAGCCCGAAACCAACATTCATATTCTTCCGTGGTGGGGTGACAGTGGGGTGACAAGAGAAGTAATCTTTGCAAGTCTTGCTGGCGTGAGCTTCCCAAATTCTAGCAACACTTATGGCATTTTTTAACGTCAGGCTACACATCTCCCGCTGGAATGTGCAGACTAAGGCAAATATTTCAAAAGGAAATTAGTGGATTTGAGGAAATTAATCAGGTAATTATCCTGAGGGAAATATTATCCTGAGTGAATCATTTATTTATTCCAAGTGCCTTTCTATATATTTTTTCTCCTGTCCAACTTGCATCACTATATCTACGGTTCCGTGATCTGTATTACTCTGTGCAACACGAAATACTATTTTAACAGCTCAGATTACACCAACACAAATTTATTTACCTGCACCATGTGGGCAGATAGCGCAGTTAAAATAGTGTATCACACTGATTAATAAACTTTCATGAGTTGTAGAGCGTTTGTTTTATTGAATAAATGCTTCATAAGGTCTTATTTTTGTCTTCTGGAATTTTTCAACACATTAGGAAGGTGTTCGTTTCAATGAAGAGGCCGTTACCACATACCACTGCGACATCTTCCGGTGAGATTAATTTCATCCGTCGCCACAGGTGCAGGAAAACATCACTAGTCAAGTGCTCCATCTTGGAGGAAGTTTTCAGCCCACCTAATCGAAATAATAAAAAAACGAGAGCATCGGAATTATAAGATCAATGCAATACTCCTCTTAAAGGTCGGTGAACCGAACATTTCAGTGTCTATTATAAGCGGCGTACTATCTTTCCATGAGTCAGCAGCCACCGGTGTGCGCGAGCACACGCAACGAAATTGACGTCATCATTCGAGCTTATTAAGCGTGAATGGGGGATATTACGACGTCGATTTTCTTGCGTATGTTTGCGCACACCGGTGGCTGCTGACTCATGGAAAGATAGTGCGCCGCTTATTATAGACACTGAAATGTTCGGTTCACCATCCCTTTAAGGCAGCCTTGAAAACACATTCGAAATATATACAAAATTGCTTTAACACACAGTATTTGGCTCAGTCTCGCTTTATCGCTAAGAAAACAATATGAAATTATTATTTATACAAACGGCGTTCACATTTAACTAATGATGTTTATAAAATCAATTAGTACTACAATTTAAAATTAACCTTTTTTTTAAGTATCAAGGCAGTCGATGTGGGACATGCGCAGTGCCATGCTGTGGCATCTTCTGAATGTAATTTAAGCATTTCGTATTAATGATGCCTCGTGTCAATTTTTACTGAGGTGTGACTGATGAATGATCACGATTATACTAAGATTATATTTATTACTTTTCATTTTAGCTATGTCAAAAAAGAGTCCAGACAAAATGGCGCAGAAAATTAATTTGTTTCCTCGAAACAATCATTAGTAGTGAGGAAATACTTAATTGTTGATAAGCAAATATTACAAGAAACTCTTTGTCCCATGTCCGTGAATGTTTTGAATCCTAAATGTATAAAGTAAAACGCACGCGCGTCGCCTTAGTTCACTCGTCGGAATACTATACCTGTTACGGCGCTGATTGCCAGTCCCAATAAAATGGTGAGAATCGTGCTGATTGAGTTACTCCAGTATGATGACAACCGCAAAAGGATGAAGAGATCCTGCGGACTGTAGGGCATATTCATAAATTGTTACTCCCCTTAGAGTTAAGAGGGGATGGGCGAGCATTAAAATTTCAACCCGATTTATCGCCACTATTTTGTCCATTAATTAATCGATTAATCCATTCGTTCATTCCCATAAATAATAGTTTTTAAAAAGTCAAAATTCCATTCTCTGCCTTTGATGAAGAGGTAATAAAAGGTGCAATGTACAGTTTCGAACTTTAAATTAACCATAATGTGTATTTGAGAACAGTCAAAAGACACCGACACTCATAAATTATTACTTCAGCCGCTGAGGCAAAGGGGTTTGTCAATGTTCTTCGGCAATGCGAACTCCTTTCATTGTTCACAAAATACACTGCTGCGCCAAACGAAAACTCACATGGCGTTGAAGTGCTTGGGACACGTATAACCTTCTCCACTTGTTTGGAGTTAAAATTTTCGTCCCTACAGCTTCTTTTAGGTCAAAATATCACCTAAAGTTTGCCTTTACACAGGCGTACTCGTCCACGTCTGCTTAGTGACAGCGTTAAAATTGTACTTTTTAGAGCGCAGCTCTTAGGCGCCAGTTTCCGGCTTCAGCGGCGTCGCCGTCGGCGTCGGCGTAACCGGCAAGGTAACCCCAAGGTCACGTGACCCCCCAATGTCACGTGACCCCCAAGGTCACGTGACTCCAAGGTCACGTGAGCCCCGAGGTCACGTGACCCCCCCCCCCCGAGGTCACGTGACCCCACACTGAGGTCACGTGACCCCACCCCCCCCCTGGAGGTCATTTGACCCCCGGAAACGTGACTCCTCCAAGGTCACGTGGCCCCCGAAGTCATGTGGCCCCCCAGGTCACGTGCCCCCCCCTCCGCGCCTTCCCCCTCCTCAAGAGCTGCGCTCTACTTCGGCGTTACAGGGAGTTGTAAACGGCTTTCATTTTTTGTTTGTCAAAATGTAACATTAACCGGTCAAAATTTAATTGCTACAAAACCAATAATCGATTAATCAGTAGGTTAATCGATCAAATGCCCAGCCCTAGTGAAGATGCCTTTTAATCAGGTGAAATTATGCCACAATTCATAATTTCTTTTAGATTTTGGCTAATGGTGCACTGGTATGGTTCCAATAACAAATTTAAGAACCAAACCAGTTCCAATGTCCAAACAAGTCCAATGATAAATTGAAGACCAGTAGAAGAGTGAATTCAAATTGTAAAAAGTTTTGAGAAACATTAGCTATGTAATGAATGTGATATAATGTAGTAATATTGCAGTTTTTAAATTCAAGGGTGATGAATATCTTAATCGTTATGGATGCGATTTGCGACTAGATTTTCGACGGCCCAGTAACGCTGCAGTTTTTACCCTTGGTAATACAAGTTTAGTTATTGCTTATTACTGCTTATATTTTGATAACTAGCATGACTAAATGAAGATGTTGATCACAGGACACACAAAACACAAACTCATTCAAGACTGGAACTTGAAAACAAGCCTAAAACTATCAGCGAAGAATGCTGTTACTCGAACGGGCGAGGTAGAGGGGCTTAGGACGATATACTGGTAGCTGATAGTGAGCCCCACCCGGCCGCCACCATGTTACATATTTTTGACAACTATAGACATGTAACCTCATAGTTTTTCGTCTGGATTTTAACAACATACCGCGCACAGTTAATTGCCTATTGACCTTTAATAAGAGTACCGACGAGATAAGTCATGTTTGGTTTGTTTTAAGTCTAAAGTGTGGTTTTACGACAAAACGCTCAGGCAGCTTCGCAATGGCTCCGCTAGATGGCGTCAGCCGCGGTGATTTATTTTGGGTATTTATTGGAGCTAGACACTGATCTCTGGGACTAACAGTCTTAAAAAATAGTTCATCATGTTTTTACAGCAATCGCGATACAAATCTCGGCTCAGTTTTGCGTAAAAGCCTCAGGATTTGATACGGTCACATGTCTGGTGGTCGAAATTGTACAGCAGGGGCCCTAAGCTGGACACTTGGCGGAAACGCCGGCGAGAAATCTGGAGGCCGCGATTGGCCAACGCCGCACTTGACCTTGGCGCCGGCCAATCACAGCCGCCGAATTTCTCGCCGACGTTTTTGCGAAGTGTCCAGATTAGGGCCCCAGGGCGGCAGCCAGGGGGGGGGGGGGTCACTTTTGCCTGGTGAACGGGATACCAATTTATCGCTCTAAGCCCCTCAACCTCGTTGTGTTGGTCATAGGTCTGAAGGGGGTTGTTTGTCAAGCTCTTTAGCAGGAGCAGTTATATTTTGACATTCGTTTCGCTTCTAGAGTACCTTAACTCTGATTTTACTCCTAGAAATATTTGAATATAATGAATATAATATTTAGGTTAATCTATTCTGCCTCAGTTATTACAGCAAAATGTTTTGTGACACCACACAACTTTTAATCGTACTGATCTATATGCATGTGTTCAGCGCGAATCTTACACATTTGAAGATGAAACAAAAGTTGCATTGCGTGTTTCTGTTAGTAATATAGTGTGGTTTCCTGGGCAATTGTCCACTGTAACTGGAATCCGTTGGGGTCGAACGTCCATGATAAATTTATTGTACAGGAGCCATAATTGGAATGTGATCGTCAGCACTGTTGCCGCCCCGGCACCCTAGAATTTGAATGTGTACTTAGTTAGACTGAAGGTGAATATTTTAAATTACGACATCCTCTAGTTTTTAATATCCGGAAAGGAGATGATTAATAAAACTGGCCAATGACTATATGAATGCACGCAAGACAATTTAGTCAACTCTTAATATGTCAAAAGAAAGGAGATACATCAGTAACCATTACGCAGGAACTCGTCCACATAAATGTGTATTCTGACTGTTTTAAATTTAAAATCTTGCGGCAGTAAAGCTTGCAAAGTTTGTTGGCAAATTCTTACCCATCTTCTTGGGCTCGCGAAACTTGACAAGTCTTTCAAACATCTATATTAGCTTGTCTGGTTTTCATGTGTAATTGGAAGTTATTTTATATAAGTTTCAATTCTAACTCTTAGATTACCAAATTGATTCAATCTTTTCTTGTCCCTTTATTTGCGTGAAGAATTTGAAATGTCTAATATAAATGGCATGTCAAATATGCATTTTACCACTTACCTTACTATTGACGCATGGAAAAATGAGCGCCATCAGAAAGAGACCAACAAAAGGCCCTGTCACGGCGCTGTACACCATCATCAATATCTGAAGAGAAATAATTTTTTTATTATTGTTATTATACGAGAGCTAACTATTTTGGCAGTAATGTAAATATAGCCTCTACGATTTTGATAAGGCCAGGAAGCTACTCTTGACGACGAAGGCGTTAGATAAAGAAGAGTAGCATAGAGCACAGGGTAATCGAATATCCAAACATGCACTTGTAAAGTATAAAAAAAATGTCCCCGTTTTAATTGTTGCACAACTATCAGTGCCTAACATATCTTAAGTTGTGATAAAATTATTGACCAATAATTCTGAAAAGAGTCGCTTTTAAATATGTATTAATTTTCTACTTTTACAAAAAGAGAGATTAGCTCAACATAGCATACGGTAGAAATCTGTAACTTACAAAACATATTCCTCGATGAATCCTTAAAGTCTGCACATTCCAAAGGGAGCAAACTTTCCAACTTAAAAAAAGTCGTATAAAAACGTTGTTTATTGTAGGTAGGAAGTCTAGTGTGTCCTCGCCCTGTGTATATTCGTAGTTGCAATAAAAACATGTAACTTACCCTGGTGGCAGAGCCCATGTAAGGTATAGCAGCACTATAAACTGTCATGACGATGCCGGCTGCAAGCGCTGTTTGTACAAGAAAAGAACAGGAGCTAGTCACTGTCAAAGCAATGACACACGGGGCGATGTTTGCAAGAAAGCTTCATACCGAGGCATCTCGTTACCCTCGTGGCTTGAAGTTCGGTCAGCGTAGAATACTGCAACACAATGTCAGTATAGATCACAGCGGCTTGAGAATTGATGAGGGACGATATTGTGCTGGAATTTAAAAACAAGAGTCAGCTAATCCGGTAATCATGATTTGCATCGGTACACTCACACCAACTACGCAAACAATCAATGCAGGATTCTGAGGGGAACAACAAACTTCGGAAAGGTATGTGCCTAATCAACGAAGTGTCCTGTTTCGCACAAACTAAGGATGGACGGAATACCATAGTTGAACCACCTTGGGATTTCAGGCATTAACGTCACTAAACCTTCCTCGCCCATGGCACTCTGGCAGGGGCTTTAACCCGGAAACTACCGTTTTTTTAAGAGAACAGTTTCTGAAAACAATTAGTCCAATAAACATGTTATACATTTTAAAAATTACGTAAAGTTAGGTAAATTTGAATATCTTATATGTTCTTGTATGTGTATCATGACACATTCATACTTTTTACGTAGGCATTTATAGGATAACACCTTGCTCCGGAGTCGCAGAGGTGGCTATATGGCCTGGAAGCTCGTCTGCTTTTTGCGCACAGTCTGCGTTTGTTTACCCTCCAGAAGCGCCCTCGTGCTTTTCTTTCCCCCGACCGCAACCAATGACGGCGTGCGCTTGGCTGCCTCGTCATGGAGCGTTCCCTGCCAGTTCTCTACACTGCCCTTTGATTGACGCGACCATCCTTACATTATGGATGCGCCAAGGACGCATTTTGGTACACTGGCCCTCCGTATTAAGGGATCTCCAAACCAAAAAGCGGAAAGCGTGCACTCTTCCAGCTGAAAAGCGGAAACGCTTCGTTCCGTTTTTCGGTTTGGACCATATTTTTGTGGGAGCAAGATGGAGACATCGGGGAGAGAGGAGCGCGTGATGTCGAGTCAGTCGTCAGAAAGATGTCACTCGTGAGTCTTGACCGACGAATGAGAGTGTCTCTGTCCACCTGCTCCATTCGCGGCGGTTGAGGAGGCGGCTGATGACGCCCGAGAACAACTAGCACAGCCCAAACCCTTACCTCCTCTCCACTTCCCTTATCCGTGTGATTGGTTGCGCCCAGTGGTTTCGTCACGCACGAATTCCAAGGCCCAACCCGGATGCCCCTCGTCAAAACACGGGACGAAGCGGAGCGCGTCGGGAAATCTCACCGCTAAAAATGTGCACGCATCCCGCTTCCTCCTTTTTTTTTCTTTTTTTAGACCCTTGTACACGGTTTGAGGATCCAACCGATAGTGCTGGTGTTTCAACGATAGGCTTACACGTCATTAGGTCCTAAGACAAGGGTCTGGTATCTTCGGATCAAATTAAAATAAATAAATAGATGTTGGAGTTTCCTCAATGCGGTTTTAGGAATTTGATTTTAACTGCATGTATATTAAATCAGTACTGCAGATCAGGGGCCCCAAGCTGGACGCTTGGCGAAAGCGACGGCGAGAAATCTGGCGGCCGCGATTGGCCAACGCCACACTTGACCTTGGTGCCGGCCAATCATAGCCACCGAAAATCTCGCCGACTTTTCCGCCAAGTGTCCAGATTAGGGCCCCTGGTGCGTATTTGGGGTAGCTGGAAAAGGAGGGAGGGGGAAGGGGGTCATTGTACTGCGTCGTGACGCAGTTTTTCATTGCAACCACGCCTTACTGTTTGGGACCGCTTTTGTAGCGTTAGCTACACTGGCCGAGGTTGAGCAGTTTCGCGTGGCTCTCATAATAAGCCGTACTCTGTGCTGCGCGAGCGCGAGGAGCAGTGACGTCACAAGGCGCACAGCTGGCAGGGTGGAGCCGCCGTCGCCGCGGGCTCCGCTGCCACCGCGTGCGCCTCGCCAATCTGCGCAAGCGCGAGGAGCAGAGACGTCACACGGCGCACAGCTGGCGTGCCGGAGCCGCCGCCGCCACGGGCTCTACCGCCACCGCGCGCGCCTCGCCGGTCTTCGCATTCCAGAGGAGTGACGTCATAGCCGCGGCAGACGCACTGGCGCCGCCGCGTGCCCAGCCATGTGCCTCCGTTGCGCAGTAGCCAAGTCTGACGCTGCACCGGAGCTGCTTGATAGCGCCTCTCATTTTGTGCGCATAAGCTCACGCTACGTATATCCTGGCATAGCCGAGCTAAGCCACCGCAATTTTTTCGATTAGCTGGAGGTTATCCTCGACAGTTGACACCTTTTTTCTTTCTTGTGTATCTGTTTCTTGTGTCTAGTTCGCTGCTTTTTGAAATTAAGTATTGAATCGCTTTCATATTCCGCTTAATTTCAGAACTTCTTACTAAGACGGCATTTCATAACTTGCCGACCAATCCCATAATAATAACAACAACAAGTGCTAAGGGAAAAAGGAATTCAGTTTTTTTTTTCATTCTGAGTTAAATTAACATACCTGCCGCACATAGTAGAAAAAATGCCGATAAACATTTATTAGCATTAACATACTCTTAAAACTAAAAATGTAATGTTCATTTAAACCCCTTAAAAATACAATGCATTTGAAAAATAAAATAAAAAGTAGAGTAAAGTGTTTCAAGTGTTTAGGAATCATAATGTCAGATGACTCTTATATTTCTATACAGTGATATATACAGTCCTTGAACACGCACAGATGATATCTCCCGAATGGGAGACGAACCGTTTCATTTAGTTGTTAATATTGTTATGTCAAGTCGGTGTAGTTCGATTTATCACAAGCAGGACATGCAGCGTAAACGAACGTGACCCCCAACGTTGATTTCAGAAATCAACCACACCCTCAGAAATAGGGGCGGTAGTACTTACACCCCTTGTCCCATATATTACACCCCAAAACTTCAGCTCAACGTACAATGCACTGACGTAAAACCGAAGGTACCAACTTTCACGAGCGGCTTGAGAGCCGAGTTGTACAACTTATTAAAATAGCTAATGTAAAAAAATATCAATCAGGGTTTTCTTGGTCCTACTGCAAAACCTCCGTGTTTTCTTTTTCTAATCTTTGATTCGTACTTTAGCTGTTTAGTAAGTTATACCGCACCGTCATCAAGCCCCTCGTAAAAGTTGGGGCCGTCATTTCGACGGCAGTGCGCTGTACGTCGAAGTTCAGCTTTGGGCTGCATAATATGGAACAAATAATACTACGTCCCCCCCCCCTTTTTTTTTGATGAGACTGCATGTTCGGTGAGGCGGTTATTTACGCACTAACCAGTCTGTCCCACATAATATAGAATATTGTACGCAACACCAACTGAAATGGAAACAAAGGGCTGCTTGTGGCGTTTTTGGCATACAGCTTTCGTAGGGGTTGTCGGAGTTTGCGCGGACCTTTGAGCAAATCTGTGCCATTTTCGGGGGAGCCGAAAAACCACAGAAACATTATATTTATCGGCTACTCTCTAGATTATGTGAACTTTTGTGCACGTATGGAACTACCACTGGTCCTTTTTGGTGACTTTTGCGTTTACTTTTTGGCCACCTTTTTCGCACTACTTCATTTAAGGCTTTTGATGGGGATCTCGACTACTTGAGTCGCTCAACTTGGGCTGTAGAGCTTTCCGCGTATGAGTGAACGCAGGAGTTCATTAAATCTCCCAAGGATAGAAATCGCCAGTCCTCTCTTCACCACATTTGAGTGTGCTGAGGACCAAGGTATAATACAGGATTCCTTTTTTTTTTTTTTTGAATGTGGTGTGAAACACCAGTATATATGGTTGCATGTTAAGTGATATTGAAAGATCAAGAGATTGTGATTTTTCTTTTTTAAGTTTTTTAAGAACAACACTTTCAGATATGGCCATAACCTTGTAAACATTAGCGACCTCATCAGTTTTTGGCAAAACAAGCAACAAATCATCCCCAAACTGAAATACTTTTGTAATCTGTGTCCTGCTGAGGTTGTCAACGATTGCACGATTGCAAATTCAAACTCTAGCGGGCTGAAATGAAATATTTGAATACATCCTTACCTAAAATTTGTGACTGAGTGGTATTTATTACACTCATTGCCTTCGCTAGGGGTATATTCGTGGTTCGTGGTTGGTCACAAGAGCTGCCAACCATCGCGCCGAAGGTCATTGAAGCAATTTCGGCCAATGACGTGCTCTTATTTTGCCCTCTTCTTACCAATGAATGGCCAAACTTTCTACATATAAGGCTCTGGGCTGGCGTGATTATAAGCGCAGCCTCGAGGTGGCTTTTTGCGTGTTACAATCTCGCGTTTCGGAGTGGCGGAGGACTGCACAGCTGCACGACGACAGTCATAACGGATTCATTTCGGCCCTCGTATAGTCCGCAGTGCGTTCCGAGGACGAGTAGTCATTCTCGAACGTGGTGACGGACAGCCGATTCGGGCTAGAACCGTACGAACCATCCGACATACCGACCCTCCGTCTTACAAAATCTGAAGGGGTTCGGGGTTGCCAAGATATAGCTTGCATTTAATAATGATCGGCCAACTTGGAGGTGCGCGCAATTCGGTGTTTTATTAGCAGCGTCTCACTTGCCAGTTTGCTTCGCCTTTCGTGGGGTTCGCTGAGCTCTTCTGATTTTTTTTTCTGAAAAACAACAGTTGGCACGACCCCTGGTAGAAACCGAATATTCTTGGTATGAAAACCCAGACTCCTGAAGACAGTGGGTTGCCTTTGATAGTCCTCGTCGCGGTACAGGCGTACAGGCGATCGGTTTTCACCGCACCCGATAGACGAAGGACGTGCGAGATGGATCCACACGCTTTGGAATTTCCCATCGTTCGGAGACCCGTGGGTTGGCGTCTCGCAGTTCAGAATGGTGATGAATAAACATAGAAACAACTGGGCGGCATAAAAAAATCGCGCACCGCGCTAGGTAGCGCGGTTGTGTCATATCGTTCACGGCTAAGGTATCTACAGGGTGTCACAAAACAAAAATTCCAGTGTTTCTTTTTACCGCAAAAATAAACTTCGCCTCGCCGAATGCTCATTCTCCGCCCAAAGGTAGCACTAGAGGTCACAACCAGATGCCAAAGTTTCAGCCCGATCCGATACCTTATTCAAAAGTTATAAGTGATTTTCCGTAAACTTCAATAGGCAAACAAAGTTCATTTTTGCCCGTTTTCGGCTCCTGGTGCCATAGAGCCCCACGTATTCGAAAACTCCGTCGGCCGCCATTTTCTCATTGAAATTTTTAGGAAATCACTTGTAACTTTTGAATAAGGTATCGGATCGGGCTGAAACTTTGGCATCTGCTTGTGACCTAGCGCTACCTTTGGGCGGAGAATGAGCGTTCGGCAATGCCCAGTTCATTTTTGCGGTAAAAAAAAGTGAAATGTTTTTCTTTCTTTTTTGGTGACACCCTGTATATGAGCACGGTGTACTGCCGAGGGTGGTGCCACTGCGGGAGGAGCAACACGTCACGATCCCCCAACAAAGCTTCGGTCCCCCAATTACCAGGTGCGAGTGGGAAATTGTTTTATTCGTTTTAAAATTATTTTTCTTGCATTTACAAACGAAAGACTTATGTTTCTTTGGTGCTGCTGCGACTTGGTGTATACTTAAACAATAAAATGAGCCTTGAAATTTAGTTTCCATACCCCTTTAAGTTAACATTTAAAAGACGTAAGGAAGGAAAGTTACAGATTTCTGGATCATTCAATATCACATAACGTCAACCACATCTGCTGGAGTTTCTCAGCCCGTTAAAAAGAAAGAGAGAGAAAAAAAGGAATACTGCATTTTACCTTAGCGCACTCGAAAGTGGTAAGGAAAGGAATTGTGATTCCCATCCTTAGGTCAGGTTTAACAAAGTCCTGCGTTCACTCAGCCTCAAAAGCCCTAGCGCCTAAGTTGAGGGACTCAGGTCGTCGGAATTTCCGACTCAAGTTTTAAATAAAGTGGTTTGAGTGTTGGCCTGTAAGATAAAAATTAGCCATAGAAAGTAACTCAAATGTCACGAAAAAACGACCAGTGGTAGTTCTATACATGCACAACATTTTGCATAATTTAAAAAAGTGGCCAAGGGATATGATATTTTTGGCTCCGCAAGAAATGTCACAGACCTGCTCAAAGGTTCGCGCAAAATCTGACAATTTAGGAAAACAGTAAGACAAAAACGCCACAAGCAACGCTTTGTTTCCTGTTGAGTCGGTTTTGTGCACAACATTCCACTTACTTGTGGTAGATGTTATGTGGAACAGACAGGTCAGTGCGTGAATGACCGCCTCACCGAACATGATCGATATCTAAAACCAACGGTGGGGTCACCTACCATGAAACTGCAGATCCTGTTTGTGTTCACCATATTTTGAGGGCACGACAATTATTGGAAGATATAAAAAAGACACTGCAGCTAAATTCTACAAGCATACATTACCAATAGTTTGGGAGAACGCTGCGTTAACCAGCCTTCGGTGGAGCTGCCGGATGAGGAAAATAATTTTTGGAAAGGTCCTAGTGTTATTGAAACATTTAGTTATTTGAAAATATGCCATTTTAATTTAGAGTTCGTATGTGTACTCCACTTTTTAAGCCATGTGTAATCACCTTTAAGCTGTGTCTGGCGTGCACTTATAGTTGGAGCCATTCAATGATTCCATTTTTCTTTGTGTAATACGTTTCAGTTGCGAGTCAGCGCTCATGTGTCTAGTGTATTTTTTTCCATAGTCCTCGTCCTTTTCGTGCTGTTATCTTCAACATTTCATAAATTCAACGTACACGTTTAAAGTATTGTAAGACTTGCATACGCCAGTCAGTGCTGCTCGGTAGTTCGGTTGACTCGCAATACCCCCGAGAGCCAGGAGATCATTTCTAATACAGTCGCTTTAAGAAGTGCAAGGGGTGACTTATTATGTATACGCTTCTTGCTTCGCCATTCACTCTATGAAATTCTTATCTGCTAATGCAGCAATCCTACTGGAGCGAAAACATGGTTCACGGGACACATGCACGCTTTGTACTAAAAAAATCGCGCTTCATAACTGACACGCATATAAAGCAGCCCCCCCCCCCCCCCAAGGTTAATATTCCAGAGGATGCCAAGTAAATTTCAAGGTCCAAAGCCATTTTATACGGTGCCATTACACGTAATTTAGGTAATATAGTTTTATTAATTGTTTTCTATTCCGTGTCTTATTATAATCATGCTTTAGTACAATTTCCCTTTATAGAAACAATTCCTCCGGTGTTGTGCTTATTACCTGGTGGCAGCCGAGACAACCCCAGCAAGGAACAATCCGGATAATCCCGGAAATTCAGCGAAATACATCTTGACATAGAAGGGCAGTATCTGAAGTCAGTTTAACAAGCAAAGCATATAGCCTGTTAGTTTTTGGGGACTCGATCTTAAATTATTATTGCAACTATTTGCGCTGTTATTATGGTCACTGAGAACTTTAAAAAAACGCAAGGCGTGGCGAGCCCCGTGCATATCATTATCTCTCCGCAGCCAATGAGATCACAACATTCGACCATGGAGACGTCGAAGAACCAATCACGAAGCAGAAAACGTGAGCATAATTGTCCACGCCCTGCGCTTTTCAAGCTTTTAGTGACAATATAGCGGAAATTCCAAGTTACGTTGGATTAAAAGAACTTTATGATCACTATAGTAACAAACCAATCACAAAGTTAAGCCGATTTTAAACATGTATCCATGTCTAAAATATAAGTGCTTTTTGTTACAATGAAATAATTTAAAACTATTTTATCAAAGCGCATCTATTCATTGCAAGGTCAGCCGGACCACAGAATCCAAGTGGGAGCATTCGCCAGCAGTTTCGTATAATTATTAAGAAAGCAGGCAAAACAAAAGCTGGCTCTCGCATGCAAAGTCTGCGATTAATTAAATGCATAAATCACCGCCCACCTGGTCAAGTTGCTCGATGGAACCTGATAACAAAGGGTCGCAGTCCCTAAACCAGTAGATCAAATATATTCCTATACCTAATAGGCTCAGGTAGAATAATGAGAAGAGTGTCATTCCAACTCCTGCAGTCCTGCATATACAAACCATGAAATATTAGTTTTGTGTTTCAATAGGAGCTTCATTAAACATCAAAGTCTGAATTTCAAGATGCGTTATTAGATATCTAAAGAAAGTGCAACAGTATATTCGGTTTCTTCTTTATCAGATGTCACTCTTCAAATATTCCATGATTTGCCTAAACTCCTGTTATATTACTTCACGTGATGATGGAAAAGGGTGAAAGTAGCACAGAAAGAAACTAAAAGAAATAACAAAGATTGATGTTTGGCTCGTGTGCGTCATCCTGTTGTAAAATGTCGGGCCTTTCATTTAGATGCCTACACCACGGTGGAAGAAAAGAAAGGTTTCTGAACAAGACCGGCAGTCTAATGGTGTTTCTATGGCAAGGTTGTTAGCCCTGGGTGAAACCGAAAGGTTGACTTTGGTTGTCTGCGAAAAGGCCGTTTCTTCGAAACTCTAAATCCTTAGAAATACCATTTTGCGTCTTCGAGGGTCCTGGACGCCATGTATCTTTGAACGATCATCTGATCCATACCAGTTCGGTACATATGAAGCGGGAGCGCTCCTATTAGGCAGGACCAGACATTCTCGTCTTTTGTGAAGTCCAAAGTAGTGCTAGGAGGAAACACAACACGATTATGTGAAAATAAATATACAGAAACAGGTAACAACTTATTCGGCAGCTCTGTTCGTTGGCCGAAATAGCTGGGTTTTTTTTTTGTTGTTTTTTTTAGTATCTGTAGTTTTTTTTAATTTTATTTTAAATCATATCGGTACAAGATTATTCGTTTAAAGAGAAACATTATGTATACGAGGGGTTCCCTACCATATGATTTATGTGATTTTTTGTTCTTGTAGACTCTAAATATTGCCTGCGCGCCTAGTTACTCGCAAAACACCAAAACGCTGCGCTGTGGCATAACGCAATGCAAAGCGTCATGCTTGCATTGCCTAATGCCACAGCGTAGACTCAATTTTCAGGTCTAAACGGATATTCCGCCTCATCATTCGCTGAGCTGATTTCGTAGATCGCAGAGATTGGCTCTTCAAGTGCTTTGCGGGTAAGTAGACGCGCAGGCATTTTTAGGAGAGTAGATACTGGCCACTTAGAGGTAAAAAATATATCCACCTTTTCAGCATACTCTTTGTGTGGCTCAGAACCTCCTACGTGGCAGCGTTGTCACAACCTTCCGAGGCATTATTTAAAAGTTTCTCGAACGAAAGCTTGAGCAACCGCTTTCGTAGTCATAAATTACCGCGACATGGCGTCCTTGCATGGGTTTTTTCATGCCGAGAAAAATACGATAATTGCGCAAGCAAGGGGAGAGGAGCGTGGCAGTACTCATGAACTGTACGATCAGAGCCCCGACAGGTCGTACGATGCGTCAGAAAGATGGCCGAATCCGACCAGGCGCCGGCCAATCACGATCTCACATGAATGACCTGCGTCTGCTCGGGTCCGGCCATCTTTCCACCACGTCGCACGATCTGTCGGGCATTTGGTCGTGCATCGGGCAACTGTGACTCCCACTGTTTATCGTCTAGCTGCTCAAAGCAATAAAAAAACATGTGCCGGGTTTGTATTTCAATGGAAAAACGAATAAATAAAATATTTAAAAAGGTGGTCTCTTTGAAGAACCTCCCTTCTACCTCTTTAATTACGTCGTGGCCTACTCGAGGAATTGCTCCCCGGCGAGTGGCTTTTGAAATCATTTAATTTCGACTAGTTGGCCTAGAGCCACTGTAAGCCTAACAAACGCAAGGTGCGGCACATTATGTTGACGTTTCTTTGCTTCGCGGTTTGTTCTTCGGCCATCTGATTGGCTAATCCTGCAACCTCATTGGCAAACGAAAAAAGTGGGTTCGCAGAAATACGCATGTCAACGTGTATTAGTAAATAGCTCGGAGTTTTCTTTTCCTAAAATAGTGGTTAAAGACCAAAATAAATATGTTGCGATCTTACTCCAGGGCGTAGTTACCAACATCGAAGTCGCTGAGAGGACGAGGCTTGAAATCATCACTCCGGGAGCCGTACATTGCTTGTATGACGAGCGTGGTTGGTACTAATATAGCAACGAGGGCTTGCATGCAGTCTGTCCAAACAACGCCTCTCAATCCTCCCTAAAAAAGATGTTTTTATATTGCACAAAGCTATTTAATTGCTGAATTAACGAAGTAAATTAGGAAGACCATGTGGAAAAGTTCAAAATTGTTGTTTATCGAATTCTCGTTCAGCCGATGCAAAACGGCGATAATAAGGGGCCAACGTAAGCCGGTACGAGAATGCAACTTCTGTGTTGAATCATTTGCGATATTTCATATGGCGATTGAGAACAAATTTCGCACGAGGAGGTGGAATCACCTTTTACGTAAAGTGTATGTGCGTAGGTGAGCACAAATTGAATCGACGTTAGGCTGCTCAGGTAATGTATTCATTGGGATATTTCGACAACCTCAGATTATGTACCAAGTTCATTAGTCCAAAAACCGCGTATTGCCTCGTTTTTTTGTTATTTATTTTTTAGGAAGTTTATTTTGATATAATTTGTTCTCACCCGGCCAAGAATGCCTTTGACAGCGAGACGTAACGGGCGAAAGTTTATGGTTGCTTCCGTAGCGATTCCGAAAATTCCCTTGTTTATAGTTGCGCTGCTACGAATTCTATCCAGTCAGTGGCGTTCCATGCATGTGTGTTGTCGTGCATCTGAGCAACCAGCTCACGGAATCGCATTTTCTAGCGCCTCATGTATTTCCAGCGATTTAATTTGAGGAACCGTCAGTGAAGGTAATTTTGACGTAACTGACTAAACCGACCTACATAAGTTAGGCAGCGAAATATAAACAAAAAAAATAATTCTAGCCAATATTTTGCATTTGGTTGACTGAGCTATCAATCAAGGGCATCAATTCAAATCAAAGTCAAATGTTTAGGTTTTGCGTGCCAAACCAACGACGGACATCTGGCACGCTCCAGCGGAGGACTAAGGATTAATTTAGACTACCTGAAGGTCTTTTGACGTGCAACCGAAAGCTCGGTTGCACGGCGTAAGGGCATCAACTCTCTGTCTCTATCGCGATGTCTGACACGTACCGTGCTTTGGTCATTTATTAAAGCGACAATGTCGCCCATGCAGGGATAAGGGATTCTTACACCGTGGAGCGATTGTAGAAATGTCTAAATATTATGAAACCTTCAATCTACAAGGAATAGAGGACGAGAAGCCTACCGCCCCAATTACGGCTGATCTAAGTAAAAATAGAAGTAGACATAGTTTATTTAATTATGATATATGCATACTTACAAGAGTTGTATAGACCGTTCCTGTCAGGCCAATCGCAAGGCAGCTCCACAAGAACGGGAGGTGAAAGACTATGTAGACAAATAGTTTATAAAAAAGGAAAAAATTATGGAGGGGCTACATTTCACTGACGGGCGCACAATATGACTTACTTGTTGACATTGCCATTGCTGCAGCGCTGATAGATGCAGCTCCTGAGCTCTGCTGAAATTAGGAGATGTTAGTATTTGACGAATGTTGTTCAAGTTGTCTTCGGTATAGTCCTGTGATTTCCAGAGAGTGCCCTGTCTTTGTGCCCACGGTGTAGCTAACTGTACAGCCACCTCGGCCCAGATGCGATAATATGGTCGTTTCGCCATGGGGCGGGTTGGGAGATCTAAGTAGACTCCCGACCAGTTTGTCCTCCTGGCCAAGAGATGGCACTTGGCTTCCCAGGAATGCTTCGGCTTTCCCGGAAAGCTCTCCCTATATGCTTCGGCTTCCCCGGAATACGAGGGAAGATGGCCGCGATGACGGTTCAGGATTTTAAACTTGAGCTGAAGGCACTGAATTTATCTACCTCCGGCAACAAGAGCGAACTCGAAGAGCGCATCAAAGATATCACAGAAGCTCCCAAGGATGGTCTGCCAGATCTCCAGTGTGGTATGCTTTCCGTGGAGCAACTGGAAAACACCGTCATAGCGAACGAAGACCAAGTGTTCTACGAAGTAAACCTCAGGCTGTCAACCACGCTCTCAACAACGGGGAAGGACGATATCGAGGAATATGTTGACTGCGCAGACGAGGTTACTACTGCAGGAACCAAGCCCTATACTAAGAACAACCTCCTCTGACTGTGCAAACGCTGTCAGTTGATACCCAGGCCCTGGGCACCTGGGTTGAACATATACATGTACGTTCTAGAATGTCACGGAAGTTACGTGTTGGTGTCACTTTCGTGACCTTTTAAAATGTACTTGCAAATGTCCAACTTAGCCGTCCAGGACAAGCTTGAGCGCCAGACGAGCGGACGATTTTCGCGGGATACATCTTCTAAGACGCCTACCATGAAGCTGGCCACGGACGAGAGCATCCAGGAGACCAAGGATCGTACAACGTCCTTGCGAGATAGCATGGAAAGTACGCCAGATGAGAGGGAAGGCTTCTCCAGGCGTAAAAACTGTGATTGGTCGACCAATCTAGACGACGGGACGACTGCAGACACGGCGCCATAGCTAGGCTATAGCCACAAGTTCCGTTTTTGTAGCTCAAAGGAAGCTACGCTGAAGACCCACAACACCAGGATCGAAAAGCTCGAGGTCCAGGCGGACCGTTTGACGGAGCTTCTACAGCAGGCAGAGCGGAAAGGGAACAAGATCACCCAGCTCACTCCGAGGATGGAGAACACAGCACAAGAGCCGAGAGAAGATGCGGGAAAACTGGCGTCCTAAAGAATAAATGAGGTTAATGAGGCGAAGGACGACCTCTCCTACTTCACGTGAACTATACAAAGGAAAGAACATTAGGGTACTACCACGACCACAAAGATCTCCTCAAGGCGTGGAACGGGAGGTTGTGATTGCTGGGGACGGCAATGATTGATGAATACAAGGAACATGCCCGGACAATACGCCTCGCAAGTGGGCTCATTTTCGTCTTCTGCGCATGAGAAAGGAAGTAGCGGTGACGTCAGAACGCCGAGCCCTGATTGGCTGATCGCGGTCCCCTATCTGAGCGTCGTCTGCTCCTTTGCAACAACGTCTGCTCGCAACGTCGTCTGCGTCTGTCTTACCTTTCCTGCGACTTTCGGAAGTGCAGGTCTTTACGAGCGAGCTCGACTTCGCCTTTCAGAGAAGGCAGACGAAATAACTCGAGCGGTTCGTTGTTTTTGTCAACAACTAGCAGACGCGCATCAAGGAGGGAAGTCAAAGTACTCACTGGCGAGGTGTCCCGAGACGCCGAGGTTTGTTTGCTAAGAACCGAGATTGAGCGTGTTAGTGTCCGCAAGTTTCCTCCAAATACTTTCCCCCCCTTTCGTGTGCGGCAAGACTCCTCATTCTTTAACGGCGTCGGCGGGTTGGCACAGTTAACGTCGTCTGCTTTACGTCTGCTAGTCAAAGCGATGGCTCCTTTACCTTTCCTGCGTCTGTCGGATATTCACCGCTTTTTCACCGGCGAGAGTCACCGTTGCCTCGGAAAGCAAGGAGATGACAAGAGGAAGAGATTGACCTCTTAATCTAAAATTGAGGTCAGTGATCACAATATAATACGGGAAGGGTTCACAAGGGTCGCGCGGGCACATTCCATTCAGCACGCCAGCCGGTCCTGGGCAGACGGTCACCGAGTCGGAGTGGCTGCTAGGCCTATCTGTCGAGTTCGCTTGGTCGGTGTCGGTGGAATCGTGGCCATTGGAGCTTTTCCTGGGTGTTTTTGGATCCAGCGTTCTTGTTCGTCGTGGTCTGGTTCAAGTATTTTTTACTTTTTTCTTGCTGCTTGAAGTCGGGACGCGAGAGAAGCGCACGTAGAAAAATAAACGTCCGTTGGTCGTCGCGACCGCGACGCTGTCGGCCATGCTGATTTGATCGTAACAAGTGCGTAACTTCGGAGCTGTCGTAGGATTTCGTGGTAACCTGCGCAAAACTTACGAAAATTTCGGTTCGTGAATACGACTTTGTTTTTAAGTTTTGTCTTACGCATAATTTGGGCGTAAAATAGTTTCGTGAATCTGGCCTCTCCACTTGCAAAAGTCGCAGGAAAGGTAAGACAGACGCAGACGACGTTGCGAGCAGACGACGTTGCAAAGGAGCAGACGACGCTCAGATAGGGGACCGCGATCAGCCAATCAGGGCTCGGCGTTCTGACGTCACCGCTACCCCCTGCGCTAGAAGCAGACGAACTTGCCCTCCGCATTGAGCGTATATACATCCTGCATTTGGGAATGAATGATCTGATGAATGGCGATCAACCAGGGTCTGCGGTTGAATGTCTCCGAAAGAGGTGGCGCTCGCGCAAATTCCCACTGATATTCTGCTCCGTCCCACAGGTCAGGAACAAAAGCAAGGTGGTTAAGGCGGCCGCAATGCTTCTCAAGGCCAAGTTAAAGGTTTTATGCAGGTATATTCGTGCAAGGTATCTTGATTTGAGCGCGGAGCTAGTTGGTTAAAACACCATGGGCAACGACGGAATACTCTACGGACAGATCGATGTCTGCCAGTGTCCCATCAAATAACACAAGTGGTAAGGCGTGTTTTAGGAGGAGGTGTAGACAAAAGCGCTGACGAGAGAGTCCTGCAGTCGTGGAAAGCACCCGAGAAGCTGCAGTGGCAATGCATCTGGATACCCGGACAGAGGCGTAAGACAACTCCTGGATTAAGCGATCCTCACCAAAACGAAACCGCTGCTTTCCGTCTGATAGGGCCATCCCGTTTTTTTCTATCGCACAGATGCGAAAGATCAGAAATTGACTAAGGGGAAACCAGTACTACACCTACTGAGTGTGCAGCCCATGAAAGCAAATGTCCCTGAAACCTCTTTTAGACACCTCAGAGAGGCAAAGTAGAAACGACAAATGAGCATCCCTACTACAACGACCCGCACGCCAATGCGTGGACTAAACCAGGAAGCTCGTTATGTACACACAGAAACACAAGTGGCAGGGACGAATGGAGTTTCAGAAGTTTTCCCACAGATATCCACGCATGGTATGCTTAACATTTAGGTGACCATGGGGTAATCTCCATAGATGAACTCATTCCATCCTCAACAAAAGTTCCTATCAAATGTTGGGATGCCGGCTCACTTCCCAGAGCCTGGGACAGTACCGGTGTCTGCGCGAGTCGATCAGGTGTGCCCGCCTAGGCTACCTCCTCCACACGACTAGCGCACGATGGTGGCAGATATTGTGAGCCGGCACATGGGCTACCAGAACCAGTGGCGCAAGAACTAACGAGGCCTTCAGGGAGTGGGCTCAGGAACAAGGGGTGAAGGTGAGAGGCAGTGGTCGCAAATGGATGAAACGGAGACTGAGGAGATCTAAGCACTGCGGAAAACGGGAAAAAATATTGGAGGTGTCCAATCAACCGGAGTCTGTGGTGGAATGGAATGCCGACGCTGATTTACGCGATGTCACTGCCGCCATTGATGCCAACATCAGAATATGCGCACGTGCAGAGATCTCAACTGGTAACCTTTCAAAGCTGCAACATGGGCAGGAACAGGATGATGGGGCAGGGGCTTGGGCTGCGGCGAACGGACGGAGACCTGACATAGAAGATTCAAGGCATCCTCCGGAATCAAGCGCTGAAGACACCGATATGAAATAGTATTCGTAGGAAGCGTCGGCCAGGTAAACCGAGAACACTCATCTAGGTGGGTGTGAGTTTCCTCGGCATTCAGGGATCACAGCGACAGGGAAAACGGGAAGAACCGTACAAGATGCTCGATATCGAAGAAATATCGGTGTTCTCACTCGCAGAGAAGTATCTAGAGGGATTGGAGGGGCTTGTGGTGTACCCTAGATGGTGCTGGGCCGGTAGTAATCGGGATGTCGAAGAACGGAAAGGGGAGTGTTAGTTTTTTGTGTCAAGCTGTCTCTGAATGGCAGCCAATGCAAGAAGCAGCATGCATGGATAATCTTTGGATTGCCAGGGTCTTTGTGCATATGCCAGTGAATATCTGCATAGTCTACATGGCTTGTGAGGGAACTATACTTTGTTTCAGCAGAAGTCCAGACGCAGCCGATGCTAAAAGCGTGAGCATGTGGTCCTGAACAGTGCTTGCACTGCACGAGCGCGCGTGCTTGGCAGGGGCGCTGAAAGCCTGAAGCTCGCTTTTGTAGCTTCTGCTACGCTCACACTTAAAGTGAAATTGAGTACTATAGACACGAGAAAACAGGCGACTGTTTGAATGCATACACGATGACGTCAAACGCATGACTAGGGAAATCAAGGATCTCATAATGGGAGACTTTAGCGGGAATTTAGAGAAATTTAACGGGAAAAAAAACTGTAATGGAAAACTGCTTCGCCAGCTCGCAAATGAGTTGAACCTCGAAGTAGTTGGTTTGCGAGAGACATGTATGAGCCAGTTTGCATGGTGTGCACGAAACAGCAAAACGTGTATTGACTACGTGCTTACATCTTACAGACTCAGACGTTAACAACAAAGCATGCACTTGAATGAAGATGGAGTCTTCAGTTTAGGAAGGGGCCACAATTCCCTGAGGGTTTGATTTTTCCTCCTCAATGTGGAAGCGACCACATAAAGTACAGTGCAAGATTGTTGAACTAGTGTTCCCTTCGAGTGGCCATCGAAGTCCTGGCTCGGGAGTTTGGCGGTAGCAGAAGACGGAAAGCAGCGACGGACTACGACGGACTCTCAGAAAAAGAGGGTATATTCTTACACCATATGTCCCATATAAGATACCCCAAAGCTTCAGCTGGGCGTACAGCGCAATGACGTCGAACCTACGGTACCAACTTTTACGAGCGGCTTGAGAGCCGTGTGGTACAACTTATTAAAATAGCTAATGTACGTGTTACTGACTACAAAAAATAATAATAGATGTTTAGTTACTGCAAAACCTCAATGTGTTTTTTTTTCTGTAATCTTTCATACGCACTCTAGCTATTTAATAAGTTATAACTTATAACGCACCGTTATGAAGCCACTCGTAAAAGTGGGGGTCGTCTGTACAACGTCAGTACGCTGTACGTCAATCTGAAGTTTTAAAGGTGTATTACATGGGACAAAAGGGTGTAAGACTATACTCTATTTTTAGAGCGTTCGACAAGCGGTCTAGAGAGGGCAAAGCAATTTACGTCGGCCCAATCTGTGCAGCTGTAGCATATGTGCGATAGTAAAAAAGATCTAGAAACCAGTTCATGCGCCCGCGATCACGTTCGCCAATGAGATTAAATGTACCTCAGCTGACACACAATCCTGGATAGAACGCAGGCAGAGGGATGTAGGTCGCCAAGCGCTGGGTTGTCACAGCAACATGGCGATAGAGGCAATACATTGTGGCATTGGGTAGTCGACGTTTGGGGCATGGGAGGCATCAAGTAAACTAGCTTATCGGGGACGACTTCTACACATGCAGAAAACCCGCCTGGCCAAGCAGGTCTTCGACTTTGTCAGCCAGAACTGCCTTCCGACAAGGTGGATGAAACGTGTATACCAGCTCCGGAAGAAGTATGGTTTTTTTACTGACCCAATCCAGGAGCCGACAGCGAGCAAGTGGACAAGGGTGGTGAGAAAGCGGGTGAAAGAAGCAGAGACTACACATAGGGTCGAGGAGGCAAGTAAAAAGTTGACACCACGACTATACAGAGCCCGCAAACAGACTATAAAAGCGGAGACCTACTATGACAACAGCCTAGGAAGTCGTCTTCTCTTTGAAGCTCGAGCAGGAGCACTGCCGACAAGAAGATATAAGCAGCGGTTTGACCGAATGATTCCCACCGTACAGTATAGTGTGTGACCAAGAAGAGGAAAGAACCGAACACCTGGACCTGCATTTCCCTGACCTGGCGCCAAAGTGGGAGGAGGCACAGCGTGTGTGCAACTATGAACGCTCCCCCCCTCCCCTCCCCCCCCCTCCAAAAAAAAAAAAACAGTGGAGGGCAGGCTAAGCCGCCGGCGCCAGTTGCTGCGGCATCGGCATTGAGCTATCAAACATCGACAGATTACAAACAACGCTCGGTGGATCGTCAACACCACGAAGCGAAGACTCGAAAACTGGTGGATCACCAAAGAAAAGTGTGGACAGTGAAGCCCACACGCTTGAACACACAAATGTAACCACCCAATTAAAAAAAGATGCCACTGTAAGCGGGCCAGCAGTCGGGTGATAAACAACGTTTATTTGAAAAGGAACAAGTCATATAGGCGCAGACAGACATGACGTAACACGCCACTCGTTACAAGGTTAGTAGTAGATAACATGACGTCACGATGACACAGCCTGTGCCCGGCTACATCTCACCTTCCTTAGGAGCTATAGACATATTGAAGAGGGTCAGCTGAACAGTTACAAATGACAATTTGTAACTGTTCAGATGACCCTATTCAATATACCAACTAGCTCAAGTCCAAGACCCTTTAGAAAGACTGCCCTCTGTTGGCAGCTGTGGAATCCCTGCACAATGGCAGACTAAATCCGCAACGTCACGCCACACTTTATGCATTTGAATGGATTAGAAGGCAAAATCACACACACAAAAAGAGGCGATGAGCGCAGTGACGTTGCACTTTGAACGCTGTTTGGTTGGCTCGTCAGCTCCTAGCGTTGGCCGCGCTCCGAAGTTCGCTAGCTTATGGAGTACTTGCACGTTCCACAATATGATCTGTTCCGCCATTGTGCAGTGGTTCCGGCCTTCCGATATGGGCACGCGACATTCGAAAGGGGTTTATTCTTTACACGCGGGTCATTCTGGCAACGAGTATCGACAAGCTTCACGACGTTCTCTGGTGCTCCTGAGAAGTTATTGTGCGGCTGCTTGACATCTTGAGCTTCGGAGGCTTCAGGCCTCCCAGGTGTGGATGGGCCTTGCGTCGAGGTGGGGCAGCTTTTCGTAGGTGCTCTCGAGTGCGGCGGATTCACCGGCCGTTTTGACGTATACCAGTGTTCTACAGAACGGCGTTCCTTTTAGGGGGAACGAGGGAACGCCGCCGTTTGTTCTTGCGTCGGTGGAACTAAAACCGGAACTCGTTACGTTTTTACGAGAACGAAAAAAGGAATGTAGATGGTTGAGAGTGTTGGTTTCTGATTTTTGATAACGAAAGAGGGACATTGAAGACCAACAGACAACACAGGCTTTCGACTTTCAACGAAACGTTTACTGCCTTGACTTCGCCTCCTGAAGCTCGACGGGGGCGTCGGGGAGGTAGAGAGGGAGGTTGGTAGGTGAGAGAAGCGTGAGCCATGTGGCCTTGCTCGCCGCTATGCGTGCATGGCAGAAGGTGGGGGTCTGCTGAGTGTCAATCGACAAGTCACCGTTACATGCAGCCCCGAGTGCCGGCGGAGCCCTCTTGGGGAAAGAAGGAAGGAGGGAGGAAGGGCGCGGAGATGAGAAGTAAAAGATGATACTGGAGTTTTGTCTTTGTTATGTATTTGGAGGAACCCTCTCGCCTCGCAGAAAGCGAATCTCTCGATCGGAAAGACAAGGGGAAGGGCTGGACAGGTTTGAGACAGAAGATTTGATATATGGAGACTCAATGACTTCCCTGCCGAATCGAGACTTGTGCCCCCCCCCCCCCCCCCCGAGAATTTTGGTTTTCAAAAATTCAGGGGTGCACGAGCGGCAGTTTTTGACGTGAGCCACGACTGGGTGGAAGGAGTCCGGAGGAGGAGACGAGATCTCCTTGACGTGCTCACGGAGACGGTCATTCACGCAGCGCCCCGTCTGACCGATGTACTCAGCTCCGCACACAAGAGGAATACTATAAACCTTCTCCCTTGTGCAAAGCCAAAAACACCGAGCGTGTTTTTTTTTTTGTTTTTTTTTTGCCTGTGGTTGGGCGTTTTGGGTTGGTGCCTCGCTTGCACAAGCCTCCCAATTTAAATTGACATGTGAAAAGAACTCTGATGTTGAATCGATGTGCAAGCGCGCGCTGTCGGTGTGCCGTGTTGTGGGAGTAAGGGATGCACGCAGGGCGGGTAGAACGGGGCCCGGAGGGGGCCTCCTTTGGACGGCTCCTAGACTGCAGAATGAGTTTCTTGCTGATGTTATCTAGGAGGTCCAGTGGGTAGCCCGCCCTCCGGAGCCTGGTGGCCTGGGAGCACTCAGCTCCGAGGTCAAGTCAGACATCTTGGGCATAAAACGCTGCACAAAATTCATCGTGCCAAGAACAAGTTCAAGCTCCTTACTGTTCTTTGACTGCGGCATTCCCAAGATGTCTTGTACTCGTTCCGGACCTAGTCGCAGAACCTGCGTAGTCAAGACGTGTCCTAAGTAGCGGACACGTGGCAGCATATGCACGTCTTGAGGTCTAGTTTGAGATCGTGCTCTTGGCACCGCGTCAGGAAAAGTGTCAAGCTCTAGTCATGCTCTTTCTTTCTTTTACCCCAAAGTAGTACGCCATTCATTACAACAGCAACACAGTGCAGACCTCCCAACAAGCGCTGTATTGCTGCTTGAAAGATTTCTGGCGCTGATGCCATTCCAAATGGCTTGATAAGGAAGTGGTAACGCCCGAAATGTGTGCTTATTGTGCAGAGCTTTGAGATGACATCTGTTAGTTTAAATTCCTAAAATCTTGATGACGATCCCAGTGTGGAAAATAACTTAGCCCCAGAAAGCCGTAGAGCTTGCCCTAATGATGACGCCTTGTTTTTCTATGCGCTGTAGCTCTGTCTTCACCTTGCCTTAAAGTGCCGCGGCTATTCTTCTTGCCACCATGACGACCTTCACGCTGTGAGGCTTGAGCTTCATTATATACTCGACACCTTTCAGCTGACCGAGTGCCTTGTACAGCTCTGCCAAGATTCCGCTTGCGGGTACAGTTGTTCTAGGTGGACGCTTTATACGCGGTACACAAACCCAAGACGTTCCGCTGCTGTTCCACGTAACGTCACAGGCACATCATGGTCTACATTCTACAACAAAAAAAGGTTCATCCACACGTCGTGTTATTCGCGGAGAGCACGTCTTATCTTGGCTTGTGAAGATTTCTGGACACAAAAGCTGTTAGTGTGACGTGACAGGCTTGCTGGGGTTTTTCCGGGCGCCTAGCAACGCCGTGTCTTAGAATGATGCTACAGTTTTTACCCGTGTCCAACTTGCAAGTTTTTGGTTGACCCTCAATCTTATCCGTTGCACTCCACTGGTCTGTTACAACTGTGTTGACTGTTAAGGCTCCCAAAAAAAGGCCGTCATCATTTTCAACATAAAGTTCTGGTTGTATAGTTCGACTAGTTCTCGTATAGCTCTCGTATATCTGTAAGGTAAAGTTCTCGTACAGATCCCACCGCTGATACCTTGTAAGCAGGCAAGCAGTCGGGTGATAAATAATGTCCATTGTGGAAAGGAACAAGTTATACAGGAGCGAACAGACGTGACGTAACATGCCGCACGTTAGAGGATTATTAGTAGATAACATGACGTCAGGATAACACAGCTTGTGACCTGCTACAGCCACAAGTATCATCATCCTCGTCATCGTCAATGTTTTTTAGTGGAGCAAATTCAAGTTCTAATCTACTTTTTTTCAGACGTACGCTGGAAATGTCTCCTATAAAAAAAAAGAACTCCTAAAAGCGGCTTGATGAGGTAGGTCGCTACATGGCCAGCTACCCTTAAAATAAAATATAAAAAAACAAGAAACATATATAGCCACACATTATGCGTCACTACAGTGACACAATTTTAAAAAATAAATATATCAAAAACAACAATACAAAAACATATATCAAAATCACAAAAACAACACTGAAGTCTATTCGCAGCTTTCTCCCATATCAGTCTTTGAAACTCTTTCCTAGACGGTGTTTTCGCTCTCTTTTCCGTCTTCGGTGTGGTGGGCTCTTGACAGCGTAAATCTAAGTTGTGCGGATAACACTTCTAGCTTTTCTGAATTCCAAACAATTCCTATGATTATATATCTCAACGGGTTAGAATACTTTTAATATTTGTGTGCCGGCCTCGAATGACCTTAAAAGGTATTTAGGGTCATTTAGGTGATTAGCTCACCTTTACTCTACACTCATTCCTTGATATTCTACAGGGCCTAAAGATTTATTATCAAAAGGGTAATTTTTTTTTTTGAGGTATACATTTTTTAAGCGTTTGAGTGTAACAATAACGCACATCAAAATGTGAATTTAATAATAATAATAATAATAATCTTCATTTTCGGTGCCCAAAAACAACCGCATCGGTCTTCCCCTCGGTGCACCAATACCACCAATAAAACCAGCAAACAAACAAAAAATCCTAAACACTCATAAAGCTTAGAGGCAAATGTAAGATTATCCGAAAGGTGACGGTACATTGTAAAAGCTGCAGATATATCGAGGTGGGGTGGAGCGATGGCGTTTTATAATGACTGAATCCGAGAGAGAGGGAGGCATTAATTACACAGTGAGTGAACATAGAAGCAAACAAAATGTCTGGTTAGACGTGAAGCAACATGAAAGCTCACACTTTCAAGGAGTTGCCGAAAATCAAACGCACCATTAGCAACCTTGTGCAGAAAAACAATGCCTCGAACAGATCTCCTGGTAGACAGAAGTGAAAGTGAAAACATTTGAAGTATATGTTCATAATTATAGTAAAAGCGCCTCTCAAATTATCTATCGTTGACAATTCGGATAACCTTTTTGTGAACATTTTCGATTGTTAAAGCCTGTGTGTTAGATATCGAATTCCATATGACAGAAGCAAACTCGAGTCATGATCTAACTAGGGAATTAAAAAGGTGAATCAATAAAAGGGGTTGTCTAAAATTACGTGTCAAGCGAGATATTATTCCTAGTACTTTATAAGCATTTCCGACGAGTAAAGACACATGATTTTTGAAAGTTAAAGCACAGTCAACACACACGCCAAGATCCTTTACGAGAGGTACACGTTGTATTGGCGATCCCTCAAGATAATAAGTAAAGTCAACAACAGCATGCCGTCGGCACTAGGAAAGCACTTTTGTTTTTGCGGGGTTAAGCAACAATTGTTGTTGTTGTTTTTACACCATTCAAGAACGTTCGGCACGTCATTTTGTAAGATATCGCAATCTTGAAGTGTATGAATACTTTTGAACCACTTAATGTCATCAGCGAAAAGTAGTAGCTCAGGCGTATCTATGCAAGACACAATATCATTTATAAAAATCAGGAACAACAAAGGGCCCAGGACTGATCCCTGAGTAACACCGGAAGTTGTAAAAAAGAGTCCGAAGAAACTGTCATCAACGCGCAAATTGTTAGAGCGCCTCGAAAGATAGCCGCCAAACCATTCACACAGCTCATGAAACACTCCATATGAAAACAGCTTGCGCAGTAGTAACGGATGGCTGACTTTGCAAAACGCGTTAGTCATATCCAAGTATATTGAATTGAAGTGGCCACAGATGTGGAGCGTGACATGTGCTGAGCACTCAGCATAAAAGAAATAAGAGATGATGTTCTCGGGCGCGTTACACCCGCGCGCCTAGAGACAGATGCACGCCAGTGGAACGCACGAACCGGTCGCCTCTCCTTATGTCGGCTCATTTCTTCGTAGTACACGCCAATTATTTCTTCCCCAAAGAATCAACTTGTCCTCTATTCATTACAATTTGCGCAGAAAATTCTAAAAATTCTAAAAAATTTAGTTCAACGTTTAAAGAATAAAACAAATTAAGAAACTTACTGTTAGAATGAAGTATATTATGCAGGCTGCGAGGGAAATCTTGTTGCAGTACCGTGCTCGGAGATACTGAAACACCAAGTTGGACTCGATATCACGCTATATCATGACCTCTAATAAAATATGCATAGCGCGGTAGGAATTCCGACACCTGTTTTCAGGCCCTTACAAGTCTGCAAAATATCAGTTCTTGAAGTTAAAGCAAGTAGGCAGTCGGAGCTGGTTAAGGGTAGACAGGGTAAACCTGGAGCGAAGGAACAAGAAAGGACGGGCAGACAGAAAACTCCAAACGCAGAAATCAATCTTTAGCTGCGTTCGAAGTTTCGTGTCTGTCCGTCATATTTTCTTCCCTCGCTCCAGGCCGTTATCATGCTTATCAGTTCTCAATCACTATGTAGCCTTACAGTATTGTTTTATTTCTGCGTCGATACATCAGTGGTGTACAAGATATGTAAATGCATCCAAAAAGTCTACTCCAAAAAATATTTTGGGGTAAAATAAAAAAAAACCTCACCTTTGAACATACGAGGGGCGTTCATATAGTTCGTAATTTTGTCAGGAAGGAATAGAGATTCAGCAATCAAACTCGAGTAAGTGTTGAGACTTTCTCAACATGTTCGCCACCAAACGTTACCCCTTTTGCCAGCGATGGACCACATGCCGGAGGCCATTATTTTAGAGCTCCTCGTTTTGAGTGTTCAGGAATCACTCCACTTCAGCGATCACTTGGTCGTCGTCCTTAAAATGCGTTCTCCGTGTTTGGCCACACTGGAAATGTCAGCGCCGTTTAACTACAGTTTGATAAACTTGGGCGTTGTCCCAGAACAACGCTCCCTGATTGGAATGTTTATCCTTGGCATTGCTTTCCTTCAAATGGGAAAAAAAAACGGATCACTGCATGTGCTTGGCACCGATGGGTGGTGCCATCTTGGTTTCGACTCCCTAGCGGCGTTCCGCGCTACTATAGCACGCGATGTGTACACTGTGCGGAAACTAGAGGGACGAGCGCTCATGTTGATGCCTGTTTTGTTCCGCATTTTTAACTTTTTTGTGCCGATAATACGAACTTTATGTACGGCCCTCGTAATTGCGAGTCTATATTTCAAATATACATATTTATAAAAGGGTGATTTCAGATCAGTTCACTTCATACAAAGATGGTCAGAGTCATAATTTTGATCGTTTTGTTAAAAATAGATATGAAAGTCATGTTCTTTGGACGATCCTTCAGCTATATATGAACGCCGTAAGTATTTATTTCGCTGAGATATCGAAGAGAGTAGCTCGAGGCGTGGAAATTGAGATTTCACGGTGCTACTTTGCACAGTCGTCATTTTCTCACCGAAGCTTTCACGTCACCATACATATTTAATACATTTCAAAAAATAAATACAACACAAACACAAAATTTAAAAATATCAAGAAAGTATTTCTATGCAAACAAAAAAAATCAAACATGGCATAAAAACGTGTTTTTTTGCAAATGAAATGTCGTTTTTAATACTTTATAAAACACATTAATATCCGCGTCTTTAAAATAGTTTTACGAATATATAAATATAATATATCCACCCTTAATTGTCTTCTTTTTATTAACATGGAAATGCAGCTTATTTCTCAAAATGTGGCAAGATTAAGCGTCTATATCTTTTAAAAAAACTCCATCTTTTATTTTTTTAAACTCCCCTTGGCACTTTGCAGTGACTTGAAATAACTTGTTATGGCAAAACATTGAGTAACGTTTGACCTCCAAACGGGAAAAACTACGACAAACCTTCACTCGGAACGAGCTGTCGTCTTCGTCATAGCGGCTTTGCCGGACAGCACCAAACATTTTGAGCGTTAGTTATTACGTGAATTTGATATTTTTCAGATATCTTTTTTCAACAGAAATGAGTATAACTGCCACAAAAAGAGAATTTGAGCTGAAATACCATTACGTACCTTACAATAAAAAAGGCCCTATTCTGCAAATTCGCTAACTGTTCATCTCAGTCGCGCAAGTGGCTATGAATACATCCGGCCTCTCGGCATATGATGAGTTCCACAGATGAGATGCATGAATTCCTCTTACAGGTTTTACGTTGGTCTACTCTGCTTGCCTCACGGTACGAAACTCTCGAACCCGTACCTCAGAAAGGTGGAACATGCAGCCATTTATTACTTTTTCACGCAGCACTTCCACAAAGTTTTAGCGGTGACAATCGTTGAGTTGAGCGAAGATATCAAGTTGATGAGTGTTGCGTTGTGTTTAAGAATACCTCCTACTCCATCGCAAGCGTTTTTTTCGTTTCCAGCGGCCGAAAAGATCCATCTTGCCGAAGAGTACGGCTTCCGAGACAATTCGTGCAATATGATGCGATTCCTGAAATGCGCTGCCGCTTCGTTTGATACAAAAATTATTTTAGAAAAGACTGGGTAATGTTCATTAACATACTCTTCTATGGCCTCTGTGGCTAGAAGAGCGTGAGCAGTGTCATGTGTCGTGTGATCGCTGACAACGGCAAAGCTTTGCGTGCCTTGCGTGGACGTAACCACAGCTGTGAAAAGAGACTTGAGCTTTATTCCAATGAAAACTCTGTCCTTTTGTTGGAAAGATTACTGTCCTATTTTCCGCAAAATTGAAGGAGAACATCACTGCCTTGGGTGGTAAGGCGGTTCTTGTGCCACGTATCGGGCTGTGTTGAAGGTCATGGATGTAAGAATGCCTCATATGCGTTTCGCTCCATGACCCCAGTTCCTACAGGAAGGCGGATGTGTCCATAACATTTTTGACGAGTTCACCGGCGTCCCATAAAGCGAAACAGATATCTTCGTCTTCGTCGAGGTGGAGCGTATGCAGCGAGATGGTTTGCAGTTTTGGGCACTTTTCGCAACGGCGCAGGAAGCAATTGTTCTGTGGAGCGCTGCAGAGGTAGATTCGCTTGAGGTCGTCTTCAGTAAATGTCTTCTTTAAGGCATTTGTTATTGCCATTAGAAGCAACTGAAAATTGACGCAATATATGCATGCGCACACCTCGTGCTCGGGACTCTTTTTTACCCATTTTTGTTGTAGAAAATAAAATTTGGAGATGCCTACTTTTCGATGGGAATGGCCCTCCCTGAACAGCTGGTAAGCTTCCTTAATAGAGAGGGTCATAAACCTTTGTACGACTTTGGTCTTGTTGTCGTTGATCATGGCTTTGACGACGTCCTTTTAGGGGCGAAGCTCCTTAGGGTCTAGCCTTGTCCATCCGTCCGGCGTCCATGCTCACATTGATTGCCATCCCATCTGCCTGTCATGGATGAAACGTTGCATGTAGCCGCTCAACGTCTATACAGGAGAGGGCGCTGTGGTCAAATGCGTATATAATCGCGTTAAACTTTGCATGCATTGGCTCAACGTTTATAGACGAGAGGGCGCTGTCAAATGCTCAAATGCGTACATAACCACGTTCCATACCACACATTCTCTTTCTGACATGGATGAAAACGAACGAAAGGCTCGGCATGCTGCGGCTCAGCGTCTACGCAGACAAGCACCACCAGAGCTTCGCCCCAACCAACATCATTCACCACGTGGAGATGCGGTCATTTTTTTTTTTAGGCTTTCAACAAAGCATGCGAGGTCGTCGCGTGTGTAGTACTCAAGTACAACCCTCACGTCTTCGGAATTCGCCTTTTTCCCCATATAGGGACCAGGGGTTGACCATACACCACCTTTACGCTGCAGTTTTTTGTTTGAGCAATCACGTAGGCAGTCGCTTCTGGCACCAGACGCAATATTTCTTTCTTCAAGATGCTTGGCGGCAGGAGCGTGTACAATCGCTCCTGCCGCCAAGCTTTCCTGGCGGGGACTGCACGCCTTCAGCGCTTTGCGGAACGCGTCAAACCACTTCCCGCAGTGCTCACAACTGTCTTCGCCGGTTTTCACGCCATAAAGGCTTGATAGCTTTCTTCTAATCGAAGAACTCACTTGAGCTTTTTTTCTCATCAAATACTCTTCACGCCTCTTTTTTCGGTTTTACGTGATTATAATGGAGTTACCGACGGACTAGCAGCACACAAGTCCTGACTCCCTTCAGCCACAATTTCATCATAGTCCCATATCGAGGAGTTTGATGTAATTACGTTGTGAGGAGAAGCAATGTCATTCTGGAGGTGTTTGTAGCAGTGGTGGCATAAAAGGTCAAATGCATTCGCTGTCCGTAGAGCCAGTATATCTTTTCCAATTGCACTTTGTTAAGTCTTCCTACCGTCACGAGGTGCTTTACGCTATAGACTTTCTTCTTGTGTCTCCGTAGATAGTCTACACAGAACAATCGCACGGCGCTGAATCGTTGGGCTACGGCTGTTCGGTCTGACACTAAACACATCCTCGCTTCGCAAATGACAGAACTTGAAACGTCCTCGCAAACGCCAATTCGAGAGGTTTTGAATTCCTCTCTCCCGGCTTCGAATTTCCGGTCAGAGTTCCGAAAGAAAAAATGCGAAGTGTCTAGCGTTACGTCCGATGTAACCCAAGTTACGTCCAAATCTCCGCCTTCCCTAGGTTCACGGGGAGAGAGAGGAGGGCGGGGGGGGGGGGGGAGGGTTAGGTATACGCGTTTCCAGTGCACCGTCCGGACGTAACGCTAGCCAGAGCGAAGAAAATGTCCTTGTGTTTATCAACTTCTGTCTTCCCTTGTAGATATAATCGGTGCGTCGCGCATGGTTAAGCTGGTGTTGTTTGTTTGTAGTTACACTCATTGAGAACCAAAAACACCGAGTCTCCTGTAAGCATAGCGTCAGTCAGCCGTCTTTTGTTTCGAATCACCCTGTGAAAGTTTCCTTTATTGTAATGTTTTTGGCGTTATCGGTGTCTGAGTGTAGTTTGTGTGTGTGTGCGTTGGGGAAGGAGGGAGTAAAATGGGAGAGGGAGGCAGTAAAATGGGAGAGGGGGATTAGGGGTTTTGTCTTGGTCGGTTCACAAAGCGTGGTGAAACTCATCTGTTTGGGTCCTTGGGAGAGGTGCCCCACTTCTTATCTTGTTCTCTCTGTGTACACATGCATTTATTGTCGATCTTCTTGCGAATAATTTCAGCTGCGTTTGAGATTTCGTTTCGCACTGTCCGTTAGTTTTGGTTATCTTCGTCTCAGGGTTTAGATTGCAATGTATCCTAACCAAGTGACATGCATACTTTCCCTTCTTACAACTACTCTCGCCTTATTTTCCCATAACTCTTCTCGTATTTAGCTTTGGGTTCAAGGTAATCTGATGTGCTTACGATTCGTAACTACCGCCAGTAGTGACGTTCGCAGACGTTTCTTGTTCGTGATTAAGAGGTGCAAAACAAGGGGGGGGGGGGGGGGGGTATGGACACACAACGATAAAGCAATGCTAGGAACAGCAGAACTTTCCACTCTCTGCGATAAAGTCCCGCTTTACAGCTTTTGACGCTTCCAAGGCGACGTTATGCGCCTAAGCCGCTCTAACGAAGACGTCGGCTTCTCTCCGAGCGAAGGTTTGTCGTAGCTTTTCCCGTTTGGAGGTCATATCCTACTCACTGTTTTGCCACTCCAAGTTAGTTCAAGTCACTGCAAAGTGCCGAGGGAAGATTAAAAGAAAATGGAGTTTCTATTTTTTTTTTTTTAAGTATCAACGTTCAATTTCGGCGCTTTTTCAGAAAACAGCTGCATTTTCGTCTTAAGAAAGAGGGAGCCCATTACGGGTAGGTATATTATTCTTAAATATTCGTAAAAATGATTTAAAGACGCGCATTTTGATATGTCTTGTTAAGTTATATAAAAGATAGTTTTTTTAAATAAAATTGTGCTGGTTTTTAAAACGCGTTTTAACATGTTTGATTTTTTTTGCGTAAAAATATTTTTATTGATTTTTTTTAATTTTTTGTGTATGTATCTCAAACCTTTGTAAATGTAATTAAAAACGTTATGGTGACGTGAAAACTTCGATGGGAAAATGGCGACTGTGCAAAGTAGCATCGTGAAATGTTCTAATGTTCTACGCCTCGAGCTCTCTATTTTATATTTCAGCGAAACAAATTGTTACGGCGTTCATATATTGCTGAATGTACCTCCCAAAGGCATGGCTTTCATTTATAATTTTAGCAAAAATATCTGAATTATGACCATGCCATCAATTTACGAACTGACGTGGAGTCACCCAGTATAGATACCAACAGGCACCTTCCGCGCGCTGCCATCTTTTTATACTGTGGAACGCGTTCCGTACATGTGCAATAGCCCTCTTCCGTGGAATATTGGTAGTCCATTGACTCGGAATTTTTCACCTGGGTGAGAGGCGACGGAAATGTGTGTATAAATAGCTTCAAGACCACAGTAAAGCCCAGAAAACACTCGTGTCACGTTGCGGAAATCACACAGCGATTGATGAGAGGAATACTGACTTAACCCGCGAACGTTGCCAGGGCTACAAGGTTGATTCGAACTTGAAAGGGGACTGGTGAATGAAAAGATCGAACCTTTATCCAGTCGCGTCGCTCTCCAAATGAGCTGTGAAGTCATGGCTTGGTTAATATATTGCATTGCTTGTAATTTGTGGAAGCACCTCTCTTTTCCGAAATGCAAACTTTTCCTTCTTATTGGGAGCAACGCGGATGTACGAACAGGTTGTGGCAAAACGGCAAGGGGTGTTTTTCGAACGCTCGGCTTCCAGCACGCGCTTTATGCCTTCCGCCATGCTTTGGCAGCGAGCGCGCGCGCTCTCGAGGTGCACGAAACACCGAAACGTTGTCGAAGGTAGGAAGCTCACGCTGGAGGCGGGACAACTTAAGCTCCTCCCTGCCGTCCTCACCATGTCAGGGACTATATTATGTATATGTTAGGAGCGGCTTACCTCGAATACGGAGGTTATCTTCAGCCTGTAAAGCACAGGTATATCTACATGAGCCGTGAAAGGGGATCAGCAGTGGGTCGCCACTGATGCCGTCCACCCGACGTGAAGGCCATAAGCGTAGAAGTGGGCATTGAACGCGATGATTCCCGTGGACGACATCACGGACGCCAGGGCGGACAGGGCCAATGGAACCATCCGTAATGTCCGGCTGCCGAGGAACATTTCTTCGATGGTCAGACGGCCCGTCCTCTTGAAGGCAAGCACTAGGCCTAACCCAATGACGGTGACGGTGAAGAACGCGAACACCGCAAACTCCGACAGGGTGCGTCATTGGCCTCGACACGCTGAACACGGAATCTGTCTCGAAAGGAGTTCTGCACCAACTGTATACGCATCAGGTCCGACTTATATTTCCGCATTCTCTCTCCCCCCTTCCCCCTTTTCCCTGACGCAGGTGTTCGTTTGATTAATTTTATTTTATCTGTCTTTCTCTTTATCTATATATATATTTTTTTCTAGATTGATTCATACTTTTAAATACCAAAGCGCAGATCCGAAGTCACACCACTCCGGTGACGCTGCCGTCGACGTGCCACATGCGCAGACTCCTCACTTCACGCAAGCCTGCTTTCTGCGCAGGCGCAGTGCCCGCGCTTGGTGTGGGTCAAAACGTTTTGACATTGATGTGGCACCAGGCTTTGACGGCCTCATAAACTAAAAAATAAAGATATGTCTAATGACTATATTAAATGATTCAGCATTAATAGCGTAGCGCCTTCATAGCCTTTCGGCTTAGACTATACATATTTGACCAAATAGAATCAGATTATTGAGACATTGGGTTTCGATCTTACGGATGCTGACATGTCAGCTAAACGGAGGGAGATATACTATAGTTATCCACGCCGTCGTCCTGTAACAATAAGTTTGGCCTATTACGGTTATAGAGAAAGGCGTGAGCAGAGTTTTGCCCCAGGTCAAGAAGCCCCTTCGAAAATCTACCTTTTTGCACTCCGCGTCAATTTAAAAAAAAATTCATGAAGTCGTATAAACGGTATCGGTCTTTGCACAAGCTGTTGAATCGCGAACTCAAGCCGACTGTCGCTGGTATGTTTTAAAAAATCTGATTCGGCTGTCGACATAATAAGTTATTATTTTGTTAAACCATTGACTGAGCAATCCACTCCCGCTTTGGAGAAGACTGTGCACTCTTATAAAGGCTCATAAGTCAACTTTCCGCGAAGCAGTTGAATACTTGGACGAAGGTCAGTAAGGGACGAAAGTGAAAATGAGTCTAAAATTAAAAAGGTAAGTCTGGGTTGTGAACCTGAGCATAACGTAAGACCTTGAAACCGTAGGGGAAAGTTCTCATTTTCCTGGGGAAGGGGGGGGGGAGAAGGGCGGGAGCCCAACGGGTCCCTACCCAGCCCCCCCCCTCCCCTGACGCATTGCCAAGCTACAAATGCGATTTCGTTTAGCAAATAATTACTCGAAATAAATTACTTCGCAGTGCAACTTATAATGAGAAATCAAGCTCTAGATACAGGAGGAGCCAAATAAATATTCAAATATGCCTAATTTAATTTTGTAATCTTGTGGGGTTTGATCGAAAACATTAGTCTATGCATATTACACCGTCCTAGTACTAAAGTAGCAATTACTATCGTTTTGTTTGTGATATATACGGAGCAGTACTCATATGCAAGGTTCCACCTTACTCCTTCGTGTCTCGAATGTCGAAATATAATGCGGCAAAGACAGTTGAAGAATTGAAGATCGAAATACAAAAAAAGACAGAAAGAAGAATTGTTTAAGCAAGCAAAAAGAACACGACGTTTGCTTGATGCTGGTTTGGCTATCCCCAAGCAAAAATCGAAATGACCTCTCTTTTGTTCTCCTCGTCACCCCTTTCGTAAAGTTAAGACAACACCCAAGTAGAGAGCTACCGTGGAGCAAAGCTGGCGCTCGGCAACGCGGCGGGCGGTCGTCGGTCACTGAAGCTCCTTCGCCTTCTCGGTCGCGTCTGGTGGCGCCTTCGAATTTGGCCGCCTGTAGAGAGCCTGCAATTAGAGAGTGTTCAACTGCTCGATCACGCATCATTGGTCAATCGTTAGCACGTGGTTTACGGGCGCCATGCTGTGTCTAATTTTTGCTAAGGGATTGTAAAACTTGTGGAGATCTGGCTGCCCTCCCCCGCGCCGACCCTCCAGGCCCCGATTTCGGGCAACTCGGACTCAATGGGCGCGTTCAGTAGCGGCCCAGGAGTGAAGGAGTCACTGACTCCTTCCACTGGACGGCCAGAAGTCACCTCCGGTGCACGTAACTCCGCGGCTTCGGAGTCAAGTGGCGGGCCACGCGAGAGCGGAGGGGAGGGGGGCGGGCTGCAGCCCCGGGTGCCGCTGACCCTCGTGACGCCACTGCTTGAGGCCAAATCGACCAAATCAGACGCGCGAAGCCGTTGGTCACAGTCATAGTGGTTGCACTTGCCACGTTCACAGGCGGTGAGCTAGCGAGCGGTGCTGTTGACCAGTCTGTTTCCATGAGAAGTGGTTAAAAGTTGTTACAGTTGTTACCGCCATGGCCCTGCTAAAGTGCTCGCCGCTCACTGCTACTCACAGCTCGCCGCTCGCCGGGGCTATCAACGTGCATCTACAGGGAGAGGTGATGATGTTCCTTTTCCATATTTCCTTGTTTGGAAGCAGTTACGGCTTATACTGCATGCTTTTTAGGGGCGAAGCTCCTTAGGGGCTAGCCATGTCCGTATGTCCGTCCGCCGTCCGCCGTCCGCCGTAGGCCGGCGTTGGGTGCTCGTGCTTCTGCTCGTGAAATCACGTGCTCACGAGCACGTGAGCACTTGCTCACGTGCTCGTGTAGGGCAAAAAAATTGTAAAAAAAAAGACGAAAAAAAATTATGAAAAAAGAAAAAAGAAGAAAAAAAAGAATAGGGGGTTCTGAGATGCCATCCCATCTGTCTGCTTAAAAAAAAAAAAAGAAGAAAACCACACATTCTCCTACCGCCATGAATGAAAAGGACCGAAAAGCTCGGCATGCAACGCCTCAGCGTCTACATAGACACCAAGCTGCTCCGGAGACCAGGGCGCGAGAAGCTGCTGCACAGCGTCAAAAACGCCAAGCGGACCCGGAGTTGAGAGCTCGGGAAGCGGCGGCAAAGCGCCAACGCCGACAGCAAGCAGCAATACCTATGACCAAAATCAGTATTATCAGCACCACCCGAGCTTCGCTCCAACCAACATCATTCACCACGTGGAGATGCGGTCATTTTTGTGGCGCCCGCGCTTACGAGGGGCATCGGTTGCTGCGAAGAGCGGCACATTTGCACTGTATACGCAGAGGAACATTGAGGAATCAATCGATTAGCAACGCGTTTGTTTTGTCACCTCTTTCAACGTATAAAGTTGAATAAATGAATAGGCTATGATTTCCCTTTTATCGTGTCTTGTTTCCATGTTAATAGGCGGTACTAAAAACATCGACTCTTTCTCGCGTTTGCAGACTGCCGCGCACGCTCATGTCCGCTGCGATAACTTGCCTTTCACTCTTTACAATATAAACACGCCATGAAATCGAACACTGCCATCCCGCCATCGCCTGGCCGGGAAATACCAAACATCGCGGCTATTGCGTCTCGCACAAGAAGGGTGTTTAACTTACGGACAGTAGCGCGGTGAAACCTCGTATCAGGAAATTTACGATGTGACTGATTCTACTATGATTTCTTTCGCAACGACTGCGCGACCACCGAGAAACTGCTAGCAACCCACGCACTCGTTCCGAACTCCGAACCGTCCGGACGGACAGCGTATACGAGCCAGAGGTATCTCTTGGAACAGGGCCGCCCGCAGGTCCCGCAGCAGCCACAGAGTCGGCAGAGCGGTGCAGGGTGCCTCTCGGACGGCTCGATCCAACGAGCCTTGTGACCAAACTCTTCCATGTTTTCAGTTGCACCATCTCTAGCCATATAGACTCTCTAGCCGCCTATTGCCGCCATAGAACAACACATCGCCAACAACTATACACTATTTCACCTTATGATGTACCGCAGGAAAGGCTACAAGCGCGAGCTCCTAGCTCTAGGGCACATCTCGGCGGCACAAGCTCTCGTGCATTAACGGCAGCTGCCAACGCTATGAGCTCGCGCCTCTAGCCTTCACTGCGGTACAACATAAGGTGAAACAGAGTATAGTAGATGTTCTTTTGCCTTTTATGTTCGGCTTTTCTTTTTTTCTTAAAAGCGGATTTTTGTGCTGTTTTTTTTGTTTTACGAGTCGTGGGGGGCATGTTTGGAAGCGCCTTTGCCCCGCTTCCGTAAAAACAAATAGACCTATTGCTGTCTTACCCAAGCATCAAGGAGAATGCAGGGATTGGTGTTCCACGCGCCGCACGTGCTGGCCTCAGCAGTAGTAACTTTTCTAAAGCAAAAACCTAAAACAAATGGCATCTTGCACGCGCGTTCGTCAATGCTTTCTTTTGGTTATTTACTTCGAATCTTTTATACAGGAAAGGCGTGCGCGTGTGGCGCGTGGAACACCAATCCCTGCATTCTCCTTGATGCTTGGGTAAGACAGCAAATGGTCTATTGAGTTGTGTGTATCTTTATACCGCCTACAACTTACTCTGCCTCAACGGGCGACTGGCCCCCAGATGTAGATGAGCAATTTAGCCAGTGCAGTACAACTGCTAGCCAGGGGTCTTTAAAGGAGCACTGACACCCGGCCAAAGGTCGTTTTTTTTTATTGTCTATAACGACGCAAGTTGTAGTAATAGACACGCACAAAAAAAAATTTTCCCATGCGCGCGCGCGCTTTTTTATTTTTATTTTTTTCTCTGTTGCTCTGTTTTTTCTGCTCTGTTGCAACTATGTTGCTCCATGCGCCTTTCTTCCTCTCGCCTCCCACTGCAAGTAACGAACGCTTTGGCGTAGCCTTTCTCGCTTCCTTCTCGCTCCGGGAATTGCAAACGTCGAGAGGAGAAAGCAGGGTTGCCAGACAAGCAGCGACGTCCAAGATGGCGGAATTTACAATTTTTCGCGTTAAAGAAATACTTAACCTATCGGAACAAAACTGGTGGCTATGGAAAAGTGATCATTTATACCTTGCGTAAATTATTCAAGCACATTAATGGGCTCTTATGACCTGAGTTAGGAAATAAAACGACCATTTGCCCCATAGACTCCCAGCAAAATTTAGCAATTAAATGGCGTCCATATCCCGTGATCCCCGATCTAGCAGTTGCACTTGAGCTTCCCTAAGCAGAGGATGATTGGTGAGTCGGGTAATTGGACGAAGTGTTTTTTTTTAGGTGCCCGACGACCTCTCAGACTTCGAAAAGGAAATCGTCAACCGGTCAAAACAACTAGGTTTGGTGTCAGTGGATCGTAGTTTCGTTTGTGACTCCACCGGGTCAACCTTTCAGACGTCAAGCGTCGTCCGCTCGCAGCGATAGGCAGGCGGCACGGCACGCACGGAGGAAACCAAACCGGTTTTCCCGGTACAACGGCGCCCTTCTTTCCCGCCCTTCACCTCCTCGCTTCGGGTCGCGGTGACAACGGCGGTTTGGAGCGGAAGCGTGAAAGAAAGTCGACTCGCAGGGCTCCTCAATAGCGAGTTTTAGTAGACCGTGTTTCCCCCTCCGCTATGCCCCTCCGCTACCCGGAACTCTACAGCCAAGGCCATCGGCGCGCAGGCGCAGTGGCGATTCCGCGCTCCGCTCTGCAGAGCGGCTGCACAAAAACGGTCTACTAAAACCCCCTAATATTTGACGTCACGGCACTGGCGCGGATCCCGCGGGAAATTCAAATTCAACATTTGGAAATTATTTTTTTTTACTTCACAAATACCAAATTTTCAAGTTTAGAATTTTGAGGGTAATGCCCAGGCATCGTTCTCAATCGTTTGGAATAATAAAAAAATGATTTTGACGTGTCAGTGCTCCTTTAAAGAAGGGGTGCAACAATTTTAAGATTAAAAGATTTTGCATCTCATAATTTTTACGTTGTTTATCGTGTCCCGGAGGATAGAGAAAACATCTCCTTCATTTAAAAAATGTCCCGATCCCGCTGCATAATCACACAGCAAAAGTCGAGTTTTTTTCCCCACCTGCAGCCGCGAGTGGCAGCCGAAGGAACTACGGCGAGAAGCTTACGTGACCTCGCTCTGCTCTAAGCTGCAGCATAAAGGCCCGTTCACACTCTTGCGACCGACTACGACCGAGAGAGACCAGATCTGTTAAAACTTCTTAAAATTTCATTTCTGGCGCCATCTATGCGGTGATCGTGGAACTGCATTTCACAAGAGCGACGGTTTTGCGGCATTTCCGAGGTCGAATGTGCGTAATACCTATGAGAAAGGCTCGTTTATAACGTTTCCAAAAGTTTTTCGAGCCAAGAAAGAAAGGATAATGCGCGGGAGAAATATAAATATGCCGGACCGTCAAGTTTACACTGCAACCCGATAGATGGCGCCACTGTGTCCTCTCGTTTTAAGAGGTTTAAGAGGTCGCAAGGAACCAAGATTTAAGAGGTCGCGAGAGTGTGAACGGGCCTTAACGCCCGCTAATGTCAGCAGAGAGAGGGAGAGGAAGCGTCGTCCGAGAGAGCACATGGGAACCAACACGGCGTCCCGTCCTGGATCGAACCCAGGATCACTGGGTTCTCCAGCGCAGAGCTTTCGCTCCACGTGCTGCGAGCTGGTGTGCGCTAGACCTAACGAGGTAGAGGGCCTTAGAGCGATAAACTGGCAGCTGAAAATGACCCCCGATCGCCCGCCGCCATATTGCACATTTTTGACCACTAGACACGTGACCTAATAGTTTTACGTCTCGATTTTAACGAAGTACCGCGCAAAAATATTTGCATAAACGCAGTCTGTCCGTCTGCTTTCACGCACAACACTCGGAGAGCCAATCACCGCAACTTACGGAGGCAGCTCAGCGAATGACGATGCCGAAGCATATGTTTAGTCGAAAAAGCACAGTCTGAGTTGCGACATTAAGCAATGCAAAACGCCACGCTTGCATTGCTTAATGTCACAACTCGGACTGCGTTTTTTGGTCTAAACCTATGCTTCGGCAACGTCATTCACTGAGCTGACTCCGTATGTTGCGGTGATTGGTTCTCCGAGTGTTGTGCGTGAAAGTAGACGCACAGTCTTTTTTTAAAGTAAACGTACGAAGGTAATTATCCTGCCAACTTTTTTCGATCAGTATGTACTCTCTCGGAAGTTTCGGAACGTATATTTGGAAAGAAAGTCGTATTCTTCTTGCGCTGGAGTCGCATCAGAACGACGCTGAGTTCTGATTGGCTTTGATTGAAAGGATAGTGGGTACACCTCAATGCTGGGTGCCTTGAGGTCTACCCACTATTTTGTTTTTCAATCATGTCAATAAGACCTCAGCGTTCTGACATCATCGCAACCCCTGTGCAAGAAGCAGACGAACTAGCGCTCCGCGTTCACGAGCAGCGCGATATGGACTCGGGATTACCAATCAATCATTCGTATTATTTAGCTAGTTTAACCGAGGAGAGTGGTAGGGATCGGTATCGTGTTCTAGCGGGCACGCAATGAGCATAACATCCGATACAAAGTAGGCTAAAAAAATCCTTTCCACCTCGGCTATACTCCGTTTCACATTAAGTGCGACCGACCGCGTGTCTGCGCTGCGATCGGATAGAGTCAATCATGTGGCGCCAGATGTGGGTCGTCATTTGGGCGCTCGTCTTCTTTCCGCGTCTGCTATCGCTCGCTAAAAAAATCGCGCGCAGGAAAAAAGTGCGCAGGATCAGGCCGCATTCATTGCGCGCGATTGGTCAAGCCGGCGATAGGAAACCCGCAAAGACTACGAGCACCATGACAATACACTATTGCATGGCGATGCTAGATCGACCTCATCGGATCGTTGCGTTGGCTGCTCTTGCACTTCATGTGAAACGGGGTTTCGAGCTATTAACTAAAGAGAAGGGAGCCGTATACGCGTACGTATCCTTCGTGACAACGGATTTACTGGAGGAGTTACATGCTACAAAGATTACGGAAGGTAGTTTAGTCACAAAATGTTTCGACTATGACGCAGTGGCATATGAAGCCGGGCATATATATAGACCTATGTTACCGGTTTGGTGGGAAGTTCGTTCACCTCAGGATGTTCTTTTGTGTGCGTGCGTGTGAGTGGGTGTGAGTGTGAGTGTGCGCATGAGTGTGTTCACAACAGGATGTTATCAATCAAAGTTGCAAAGGTGTCATCGGCTGACGCTAAGGAAAGGCCGACCGTGTCGGGAAATAGAAATGAAACTAATGTAAAATTTATGCCTGCCCAGTTCAAGGACCTTCCGTCGAAATAATTTATAGCTGCAGTTTAACTCTCGCTCACCTTATAATGTTTGCTATCGCACATGGTCATTTTATTTGCTATCGCCCCCCCCCCTTTAAACCGAAAAAAGATAAGAAAATCAAAGGAAAATGAATCAAGGGTCAAAAGTACGAAGAACAGATCACGTGTCCCCGTCGTGGACAACATGTTGGGCTTCCTCCAACCACGGCAGCGATATTGTTTTTCGTCTTTCAGTTTTCAACGTTCTGTTGACTCTGCGTCGTTCCAGCGTTGTGCGCCTCATCTTGAACTGGACCCTGGGCCCGGGACTTATCAGGACACGATTGCGGTAACCCCGTTATAGTCGCAGTCAGCTTCAAAAAATAATAATAATAATAATAAACGCAGGGCGTAGCGAGCCCCGTGCATCTGATTATCGCCCTGCAGCGAATCGGATCGCGGCGTTAGCTGTCATAAGGACGCCGACAAACCAATCACGAAGTGAGAAGTGTGATCATAATAGCAGGCCACGCCCCGCGCTTCTTAAGGTCCCGTTGGCTACAGTCAATGACAGGTTAAAGGCTTGTTCACACAGTTGCCTCGACTGCATTGCGCCGCATTGCGTCGTGCAGCACAGCGCCTCCCCATTGGCTCGTCGTAAGGGTCGCCATAACAGCTCGACGCAAGCAGTCTTAACGCAGTCAAACGCAACCGTGTGAACGAGCGCTAGAACGACTCACACACTTGCGTTTAGTCCGACCGAGTACGGCTTGCGACGTTAATCCTTTTACGGGTTGCTATGGCAGCGGGGTTTCAAGCCGCTTACTACCGCCCCGTTGACATAGCAACCCGTGAAAGGATTAACGTCCAAGCCGTTGCAGTCGCACTCGGTCCGACTCACGCAAGTGTGTCAGCCAGCCTTCAAAGGCCCCTTCACACACTTGCAATCGACTACAACCGGCTGAGAGAAGACCGTTTTTAAGCCTCTTGCGACGGCTTACGACCGAATGTGCTGCTGCGGAGCCGGTCGTAAGCCGTCACAAGAGGTTTAAAAAGAGGTCTTGTCTCAGTCGATCGTCGTCAAACGCAAGTGTGTTAACGGGCCTTAAGGAATAAAGGCTGGTTAACACTAATGCAAACCGACTACGACCGAGTTCGAAAGAACGGCGTTTTAAGCCGCTTCCGACCGCCATTGCTGCTGTGCGGCCTTACGGCGAACCAGGGTGACGTCACGGCGAGGAGAGCATTTTCCCTGACTCGCCCCGCTCGCCTTGTGGAGGCTGTGACGCCGTTAGCTGTAGGCGCGCTCGTTTCCATTTAATTATTTTTGTGCGCGTTTTTCCTAGGAAGTATAAATTTTCATGCGTAGCTTTATTGAGGTATGGCCTGTAGCTGCGGGCGAAACTTCAACCAACATTTTAGGCATCGTTGACAGGGCAGGCAACACATGAATCGCAGCTGGTATATGAAAATGAAGAAATATGGCCACAATCGCAGGAGCATCACTATATATTTACATCTCATAATATCAATGCTGCTGATGGTCTGAATGAATCGGCAAGTTATGTATACTATTTCGTTGTTTGTTTTTTGTTTCTGGTTTTAAACAAAAAACGCCGAAGCAGAAAAGGTACATGCTGCTCGAGGAACATGTTAAATATAGTCTAGGCCATGGAGAGAGAATCACAGGTGAGACAGCCCAAGTACAGGGGCAAAGTAAAGAAAGAAAGAACATTTATTTATATACATTGCTCGCATTTCACCTTTGTTGGATTCGGATATAATTTCAATGGTGGTATCTGTAGACTTGTTTATAATATCCCTCATATACAACAGATGTAAGTAAAGGTGTCTGGCCAGTTATTAGTGCCTTAGGCACTTAAATTGAGATTTTAGCTAAATCAAATTGTTCTGAGGCTAAAATACCAGAAGCTTTTCTCGCGCAAACTGTCAAAGTGCTTGCGGCACACAACGGCCAAACCAGGAAACTGTGGTATTGAAGCAAGCCGCATGCGAAATCGCAAAGCAGAGTCCTTCCCCTGACGTCACGGTACACCTCACCCAATCAGGGCGCGGCGACCACAGCGACGCTTGTGTTCGCTCTCGAGGCTAATAGTAAGCCGTCACAAGAGGCTTAAGAACCGGTTCTTTCAGACTCGGCCGTAATCGGTTGCAACAATGTTATCCAGCCTTAAAGTGGAAGCACCTCCCTCCTCTCGCCGCTCTAGCAGAGCGTACGCTGAGAGAAGGTCGCCTCTTCTATAGCATTCGCTTTGCTGGAGTGCAAAGAGTTGGGAGGGAATTCCACACAAAAAGGGCTTATGCGCCGAGAAACTGAGGGAGAGGAGGAGACGGGAGCGCGCGGGTACACTGTAAATTCATTTACACCTGTGGTGAGTGTAAAAGACGATCGTCGTCTTTGTCAGTACAGCACGAGCTTGGACACAGGAACGCGTGAATTCCGTTCTTCGGCGAGCTGGAATCCTGGCAGCTGGTCATGCCCCTCCGATCTGCTGTATTGGAATAAACCCTTAGTAAGCCCCTCGACTCGGCTCTACTACACTGGCGACGAAGGTGGAGACCACAGCGGACTCAACGGGAGCACGGCAGAGCAGCAGCGAGTATGGTGGAGAACAAGACCCACCACTTCCATGGTCTCGGGACATTCGACGCCGGAAAGGAGAAGTGGAAGCTATATCAGATAAGGTTTCAAGCTTGTCTCGATGTCACTAAGGTCCCTGCTGACGCGGACAAGAGACACTTATTGATTCCTCCAATTGGTCCCGAGACATTCAAGCTCGAGACATCCCGAAACATCCAGCCACGGAGCTTTCTGGAGACACCGTATCAGGAGCTGCTCAAGAAGCTTGAGGAACATTTCGCACCTAAGTTCAAGGAATTTGAACAGGCGAAGTTTTTTCGGCTCGTCAGGAAGTAAATGAGACAATCAAAGACTTCATAACGCGGCTTAGATCAATCTTGCGACTATGAATTTGAAGCCGACGCCAGAAGTTCTTCCCTTTTGACGGCATTCATCGTGAGTCTCCGTGACACGCGCGTCCGGGCACGTCTGGTGCTCGAGAAGAACCTCACTTTGGACGTCGCACATCACTTGGCCGAGTCAACTCTCACCGCCGAAGCAGAGTCCCGACACCTAGACCGGGGAGACCACGCTGCGCTGCTCGTTGGAAACGTGAAGCCGTCCACTTCTGCACCTGTCAAGTGTTTTTGATGCGGCAACACCAACCACTCGGAGAGTTCCTGCCACTTCCGAACTGAGTCGTGCAACGCGTGCGGCAAACGAGGCCACATTGCAAAAGTAAGCCAATCAGCGGAGCGCCACAAGGCAGCCGGGAGAGAGCAGATCCTGTTCTCTCTCGAGTGCAGCGATACATCAGTCAGGGCTGGCTAGAAAAGGTGACGGACTCTGACCTCGCACCATTCCATAGACAGAGATCGGAATTACCCATCCTCAACGGTTGCACCCTATGGAATTTGCAAGCCGTAGTTGCACCCAAGTTCCAGCACCAAGTAATGGATCTTCTTCATGAAGGACACGTGTGACAAATACAAATGAAGATGTTGGCACGGTCGTATGCCTGGCGGACACACATCGACAGAGACATTGAGCGCACGACGCAGCAATGCAAGCCCGGGAGCAATGTTTGCGATACCAAACCACACGTTCCTCTTCACCGCTGGGAAGCTCCGGAACTGCCATGGCAGAGATTTCATGCTGACTTTGCACCGCTAGATCAGCAGAGTTATCTCATTGTCATAGATCCGTTCAGCAAATGGTCCGAGGTTATGCCGATGAAATCCATGACAGCGGCAGATACCATCCACGCTTTGCAGGAGATTTTATCTCGCCAAGTCGTGCCACAACAACTTGTCACCGATAATAGAAGACAGTTCATCAGCTAGGAATTTAAAAAATTCGTGGACAGAGGCGGAATTTTTTATCTCTTTACCCCGCCGTATCACCCCGAGTCACACGGACAAGCAGAGAATTTCGTGAAGACGTTGAAGGCTGCTCTTTACGTTCCTCCGGAAGAGAGAGGAAGGCAGACATCCACCGGATTACCCCCCACACCTCAACGGGAAAACACCCTTGTCAACTGCTCACGAGCAGGCCCTACCGGACAGTTCGCGACTTATTGAAGCCTTCCAAGGTATGGACCCATGCCAAAACGGCAAAGAAAGACGAGAGAACCGCTACCTTCACAATCAAGCAGAAAGTGTGGGTAAAAACCTCCTCTCCACAAACAACACTGGATAAAAGGTGTTGTCACAAAAATAATTCCCAACGTCATCGACGAAGCTTCAGATGAAGATCACGAAACCCGCGGGGTTCATGCAGATCACCTGAAACCAAGGTTGACATATGACGATCCCGACACTTCAATCTTCCCAATGGATGTGCCAGGGCCTTCTCAGGTCTACACCCAGCAGGAGGCCACCGACACACAAATTTCTTCGGGGTCTCCACTGCAGCCAGACTCCAGTAGGAGATATCCGACCCGCAGCCGCCTCGAGCCGGACCGTTACAAGCATTCCTAAGAGGGAAGGGGATGTGGTGACTGCAAAAGACGATCGTTGTCAGTAGAGCACGAGCTCGGACAGGGGCGATTGATTACAGGGCGTGATACTGCTGTATGTTTAGTTGTTCCCACTTTGATTATTTTATTACTCTTTGAACGTAGTTGATAAAACTACATCTTTGTGTTTTTTTTACTCCTGTGTCACGCGGAAAGCGAGCGTTATTTATTTTTGCTGTTAGCGCATATTTTCCTCAGCTGATGTTTTTATCTGGCACGTTCCTGGAATGCGAGTAACCGATGTTTCTTTTATCATATTCTGGGCTTGCTTTTGTTTAAGTGTGTTTTCCTGCGTGCTTGCATTTTTCTTGTCTTTTTTGGTACATATGCAAGAGTGTATTTCTACCTTCACAACTATGTACCCCCCCCCCTGCAATAATGCCTTCGGGCGCTGCGGGGTAACCCGAAATAACTAAATAAATAAAGATGACGTCCTTCTGGTTGCAAAGCTTACTTTGAAGTCCCTCGGTGAGGTCCACTGTTGATATTTCTGTACTTGAAAGTGCCCCACTGCAAAGAGGGAGATGCAGCCCGTCGAAGTGCCTCTTTAGCTTCGTGAGTTGTTCTCACGGCAGTGTCATCTACGAAGTGGCCCTGAAGGTATACTTGGCATACCACATCGGGTAAGTTGTCCAAACAAAAGAACACCGCCCTTTCGATGCTGATCTTGTTAGACTTTGGCTCGAGAGCAGTCTCCAAATAAGCCACACCGTCGAAGTTGCCAAACTAGTGAACAGCCCAGTAAGGAGTTGGCACATTCAAAGAGCCTAGTGCGTCGCGATCGATGCCTTGTGGGATCACGGCAGGAGCTTCGCTGTTCACCACTGGGGACAGCGGATCAGTTTCCCGAGCGAGCCCCGAACGCTTTGCAGCGATGGGCTCTGGTGAACTTGCCTTCCGCTTCCTTTCCTCTCGTCCTGCGGGAAGGTCATCACTCAGGTCCTGGGGTACACTTGGCAGCAGAGTCGGTACCGTGTCGGGCGTAAGCGCTGGGTGTCCACGAGGGATCCTCACTTCCTTTCCGCCGATGATGTGGACGTAGTCTCGAAGGATGAAGCGGGGCTCGAAGTGCAGCACGCGGACAGCGCTTGTTTCTTCAAGACGCTTGTCCGATCGCTGCAGATTCTTCTCCCAAAGATCTCTTTTGGCTCTGTCCTTCGGAACGACGAAAAGGGACGCCATTTTCACTCCTTTCACTCGGATGAGGCCCGTTTTGAAACCAGGTGCAGAGCAAGAGTTCTGTCGCTGTTTCGCTGGCGGCATTTCGGCACTACCCTTACGCGTACACCATCCGCAAAATCAGAAAACAAGATTCAAAGCATATTACGATCGAACACACGGAACTATGAAATCGTGATCCCGACACGCGCACTCCTCGAAGTGAAAAACACACGGAAGTATACTCTGTTTCACCTTGTGTCGTACCGCAGGAAAGGCTACAAGCGCGAGCTCCTTGCTCTAGTGCATATCTCGGCGGCACAAGCTTTCGTGCACCATGGGCAGCTGCCAACGCTATGAGCTCGCGCTTCTAGCCTTCGCTGCGGTACAACATAAGGTGAAATGGAGTGTATAAAATCGTGGGACCGACACGTGCACCGCTCAAAGTGGAAAAAAAAAGCGGGCTGCGCGTTGTTTTTGTTTTTTTTTTGATAACTCGACTACAGCGCCGCCGCGTACTGTCAATACACGCGCCCTCACGAGCTCCCGTTGCCGAGCTGTTATGGTCCCAACACTACCCAAGTATTCTAGTACACTGTAATAGAGCCAAACGGCTGGCTGCATAACACCAGAGCGCACGACACGAGAGCGCCGACGAGAGAGCGCGCGATAGGAGAGCGCCACGAAAGCAGAGCGCACAACAGGAGAGTGCCGTGACAACAGAGAGCACGACAGGAGAGAGCCACGAAATGAGAGCGCATATCATTAGAGCGCGCGCCATGAGAGCACAAGTGCGCGCCTTGGGAATGATCGGTATTAGAGTTCTGAAACACATGTTTTCACAGAGTTTAAATTTCGACACCAAAGGGAGTCGCATTTCGAACGCTTGATGTCATTTAATTGACAGAGCACATCTTTCGGAATTCTGAAATATACAATTGTCGCAAACTTGAAATGAAGAAGAAAGATATAGAGTTTGGGAAATAAAGTTGTTTATTGATTACCGTTCCATAATATAAAAAATATCGTTCAAAAACTGAATGACTGTGAAACACTGCGGAGGTGGTCTATAGCACGCACCTATAGGGCGTATTTACTGGCCGCCATATTTGAGGTCACTGTTTAGAGCGCATGCTCAGAACGAGCTCACATTAATAGGCTGCCAAGACCGGCAATCTTGATGGTGCGGGGTGCACGTTGCAAAATAACAGTGGAAGCTAGCCATCAGCACGTGCTCAGCATTAGCGCACACGGATATGGCCGCCAGTGAATACACCCTATGGTCGAATTCTTCAACCAGCTTCCTGAGATTCTTCGCTACACGAACGTAGGTGGCCTTGCTGCTCCTTTTAGGCTTTTCACAAACTACATGGGCCAGCTTCTGCTCTGTCAAGCTCGGCTTTTTGGAAGGCGGCCGCTAGCTTGTACGTGTCCGGATGATGCAGCCCAATAGGCTTCTGGAACGCATTGCGCCAGGACTCGACGTGATTATTGGTACTCGGCAGCACGTCGGAAATTCGTTCGTAGCAGCTCCAGAAGTCATTTCAGAAAAGTAATGGCCTCCGCGAGTGACTCCTTCGAATGCTGGCACCCACGTTTGCCCTCTTGAAGTGCTGCAACATTTGATTGAGCGGAGCTCTTCGAGTCCTGGACAAAAACAAACGCGAAATGCGGTTAATCCCAAAAGCACGAAAGAACCGAGCCAGACAAGCAACGGAAATTAGACTCGCACTACGTTTATCTAAGGTTCACTTAATTAATTAATTAATCAAAATTCACTTCACCTTGCGCAATGTCTCCAGGCCGAACAAACGCCAGTGGTATAAATATAAAATATATTTTATACCATGCTTACTTTTCTGCGGAAGTCACCATCCTCCCGACATCTGCATAAAACATTCAGGACTTGAAAGCTCCTCATATTTACTCGTTGTTTTGACTTCTATACCTGACGATGAGGTTCTCCGCCTGCATCCGGCGAACAAACGACAGTTTTAAGTGCAAGAAGCACCCCGTCACTCTGACCGCCGGGAACACCAACTAAAAAGCTCGCTCGCCGCCCCTTCAAAATCCATCATCAACGTCTGAGGTGCCAGTTGGGGGCAAAGATCCTTGAGTGTCCTGTAAACGGGCCTATAGGCTTCCTGGCTCCATTTGGTGATGAGGCAGTAGACTACAGGCAACATTTTGCCATGAACTAGTCCGTGGATCGTATATACCTGCAAAGTAAGAACGTACTATATCTTAAGCGACATGATGAGATGAAAGTACCACGCTGTAGCTACATAAAAATCTTTAAAAACGTGTAAAACCGCCAAATATGATTCATATAAATGTATAGCAACATAAGCGCACGTCGCACCTGATGGAAGAGCGACGGCGCGACGTCGAAAGTGCCATCGGCGAACCAGTCAGTATACTGGCTGAGGCGTCAAAGGTTCTCGTCGGTCGCAAACATGAAGAGACGATCTTTGTATTGTGCACCGGAGTAATATAGCAAGAAAAATCGCTTGTCTGGAAATGATTCAAGCCAGCTGAGGAGGTTGGTTTCCTGGATGTGTTGTGGAGCTGGCAGCGGCATGTTGAAGGCGCGGCGTGCCCTCTGTGCTAAACGGGTCAAGGCGCTTACCGAGGCAAGCTGCAGCCGCTCAGAACCTAAAATCAAAATCGACAATTCCATGCAGTTAAGAACACCACAAAAAAAAGTATTTAAGGTTGTTGGAGAGAGAGGGAAAGAAAGAGAGAGAGATTAAAATATATTTTATACCATTCAGTCCAGGTCGTCGTCTATAAATTCATAGCGTTTCTTGTGATGAGCAAATGACCGCGACTATCTAAAGCACATCCAAAGGATCGTGATGTTTATTTAGGATTCTGGTGAGATATCTCTGCTTAATTGTTAGTTCGCTTGTAGGTCCCGCAATCATCATTCGCGGTTGATAATCGGTTGTCCTGGCTTTCTCCTTGACGGCAGCAATCACCTGCTCTTCCCGACAGACTTCGGGATTTGACAGGCGACCCTGGGGCTTGCCAGTGGTCTCCAAAAGTGTACAGATATAATATAAGTATGTGATAATTATTAAAAAAATGGCACACTGAAGGCGACTCTGTGCGAACAGGAGTACAATAAGCTACCTAGTAGCTCAATTGTATAATCGAGTTGTGACAAGTGCAAAATTCCTGAGGCAGAAGGTAATTTGTAAGGTACAATGACAGTTTGCTTACCTTGACGACGGTCAGTGCAATGTCGCATCCAGCGGTTGTGGCTCGACCTTCGCAGTCTTTCTTAGAGCACTTCCATGTCCTCTGTGAGGTGTCCTTGTTCAGTCTATCCAGACGATAGGCATAACCGTTGTGTTGAAAAATCGGATGATTTTTTTCTTGGACTTCGGTACTCATAGCATTTCAAAGGCCTGAAGAGCGCTCCGGTGGAAGATTCGACTTGGTCGTCATCGACACCCGCAGTGCTCAACTGCCCTTCTATGTTCACCTTCACAACACGATTGACGGTTGACCCAAACTTTGATTTCTTTATTAGGGGCTTAAAGAAACAAATAGCAAAGGAGTTCAGGCCGCAGGCTTTTCAACCAATAACGACCTGTGTTCTTGGTGGATATGTCCACTGTTACGTATTAACAAAAGCCGACCTACATGGAACCTATTCAATTCGTTTGTATCAGACCTTTAGCTCCCTCGGGGTTGAACTTCCAAGGTTAGCATTTTTTTTGTGCGATTCTGGGGATCTTGTCCGCGCTTCAGAGCTACGTTTCCGGAAGCGTCTGCCTGAGGGTTGGCCAGTACCAGAGTAAAAATTGTGAAACTGCCCATTCGTTGTATTCTTTGATATAACCACAAACGCTGCAGTTCCCGGTTTCGAAACAAAAAGCACACGTGACTCTTGACTATAAGGATCTAGGTGATACTCATAAAAGAACCGCGAACAATGGTGATTCACTGTATCTTTAGAATCCCGTTCAACATTGTGTGTGCGTCATTCGAAAATTCGGGTTAAACCTGAACGTCTAACCCGCGTTCCAGGGAAGCGTCACAAAGGGTGTCCTCTCCAACAGTTGTATTTTTTTTTCTTGAAGTTCTGTGCAACAAAGAGGTCGTCGCTCCATTTTCACTTAAGTTATTTTCAAGTTTTGCTGTGAAAAGAAGTATTCACTTGTTCAGAGATAAGCGGGAAGAGAAAGGGGCTCAGGGTTCTCGTTCCCAAGAACTGTGTTACGTTTTCCAGTGGCAAGCTTTATTCGGACTTTTTCACATTATCGTCCGAATCCATCTTTGTGATTATAACTCAAGTTTGTCGTAATTCAGTTGACGATTTTACATTATCGCCAGACCTATCTCATTAACTTGTTCTGTCTGTAAACTTCTTGAACACATTATTAACAATCACACTTTTGAATTTCTCGAAATACATAACGTACTATCGAGCAGCCAGCATGGCTTCAGACAAAGAATTTCCACAACGGCTCAATTGCTTGAGACAGTTCATGATCTTACCTCCGCCCTGAACAAGAAAAGTCAGGTAGATGTTATCTTTATCGATTTCGCGAAAGCGTTCGATAAAGTGCCGCATGCAAAGCTCTTAGAAAAAGTGAATAACTACTTAAAAAATTATCAAGCTATTGGTTGGATACAAGCTTACGTAACAAACCGCTACCAATATGTAGAATTTAATAATGAAGGTTCTTCCCTACTTTCAGTGGACTCTGGCGTCCCCCACGAGTCAGTACTTGCGCCTTTGTTCTTGCTATTTATCAACGATATTCCCGACGAGATTTCTGTCAAAATACGTCTTTATGCCGACGATATTGTGCTGTATAACGAAGTAATGTGTGTTGATGACCAAATTAAGCTTAATGATGATTTGAACAAGATTTTGAAATTGTGTGAAACATGGCAAATGTGTATAAATATATGACAAAAGTGTTTGTATGTCCGTCACTAATAAAAAGAAGCCACTTTCATTCTCCTAGCACAAGAATGAAAATATCCTAAGAAGAAGTTACTGAATTCAAATATCTGGGTCTCTGGATCAGTTCCAGTCTTATAATGGGATAAACAGATCAATTTAATTTCCTCTAACGCCCTCCATAGATTATTTTTTCTCGGACGAACACTCAAATCAGCCACTTCAGATACTCGACTCCTGGCGTACAAGACTCTTATCCGACCGACCCTATAGTAGGCAAACATTATTTTGGGACCTATTTAGACAGGTAGAAATTAATCTCATAAAACGAATACAAAATAAAGCTGTCAGATTCATTTTTAACGTCCTATTAGAAGGCGTCCATTTTCGAGCTTAGCACACAGCTTGGGTTTGTCCCGGTTCAAGAACGAAACCGTGTATGCAGACTTTCTTTTTATTTCAAATAATTAAGGGGCAGTATATAATTAACGTTGACAAATATATCACTTTCTCTACTGGTTACGCCATCCGAGCAAGAACTCCCACGTACCAGTGCACCTTACCAACAGTGCATCAACACTCACAAATTCTCCTTTTTTCCTCGAACGATTGCAGAATGGAAGGGACTTCCTTACAAAATTGTTAACCAAGACACTGTAAGTGTGTTTGTTTCCGCTTTGTGTTCTGAATGAGTAACTCTTTGGTACTTCATCGCTTCGTTTTATGTGACTTTCCACCCTGCTACGATCCCTGATAGGAATCAGCAGTATTCGTAAATAAAAAAAAAGCCGGGTTTTGGGGGATTTAAAACCTGAATATCTAACGAGTCGAAAGATCCAACGGACCGAAAGATCCACTAGTGGATGTTCAGGCTTGTGGGATATTCAGACACTTCGGATGTTCAGGCCAGTTTGAATCTTCTGTCTCGTCGGATATTCGGACTCGTTTGGACATTCCGTCTCTGTTGCATTCGTTCTCGGTGGATATTCCGTCTCGCCTGCCACGGGACCATGTGGATATCGTACGTGGAGCGGCATACAGTCTCATTCCTCTGGCTGCCTGATTTGAAAGAGAAGGTTAATAAACTTGTATTGAAGCACCATGGTCCAGTGCCCGACCTGATTTGAGCAATGCCTTTGGCTATGTTAAAGTATTTCAAACTGATAGATCTTCAAATATGTTCAAAAGAACCTTGGTCGCTCAGGCATATTCTGGCAAGATGGTTAAACAACGCTGATTTCGCGAAACATTTAACCTGATGAAAAATATCAAGAAAAAAAAAAGACGTAGAACTTCGCGTAGCCTCAACTGCCCAAAACCTTATATTTTCTTTCTTTCTTTCTAACATGTTTTATGTAGGTTATTGTTTCATTAGTACATTTCGCGGCAAAAAGAAAAAGAGCCTCAGGGCAGTATTAAGGCTTCAAGAACCAATTGTAAGCAGATGCAACAATAGGTGATCTGTGCACACCGGTCCCACTGTTTACACAAAAACGTTACGGAGACGAAGCTTCGTATCGTGATAGGTTTCCGCTTTCGGCATGCAGCACCTCATTCCACATCTTTAAAAGAGAACGACGTGGTCAGCGGAAAACATAAAACATTTATTCAGTTTATGAGTCAATAAACGACAATTGACAGAGCTGTTAAGTAGCCCCCGGGAGCACACCAATGCTCGTGGTTCTGTCCATTTAATTGCAGACGTCCTGGTAGGTGGCAGCACAGCCACTCGTGAATCAGGCAAACGCATTAATTCCTGCGTAGAGTCTCTCGCTTCTTGCCGACACGGAGCTTGATATTGGTCTTGCCACAGCGAGCGAGTCCAGCAGAAGAGCCTGGATTCGATTCTGTGCGTCATGGTGCACCCCCTGAAGGAATTCTAGTTCCTTCTTAAGCGGGGAAATTGACGTCACGTGATCTCAACACCAATTCAGTTTCCCCGCTAAATTTAGCGGGGAAAATGACGTCACGACTTCGTGTCACGTCACCCATGAACAAATTCAGCGGCAGAAGGAGAGGAGGAGGAGGGAAGGAGGAGGAGGAGGAAAGGAGGAGGAGGAGGGGCATAGCATCCCTTCCGTACCCTCCCTTTTTCCTCCTCAAGAGCTGGGCTCTTGTTTTTGATTACAGAAATTTGTAAACGTCCCTTTTCTTCAAAAGAAAAAAGCTTGCCTTGTTTTAATTGGGAAACCCTGTATATTTTTGCCGAAGTACTGGATATTTATTTTAAATCCGTCACAAAACTGGGATAATCTCTCAGGTAAACTTTATTTCAGTGGTGCTATCAATCACTTCCCTTTTATTCACAGAGGGCGAAGTTTCATCAGCAAAATGTCAACTCAACTGCGAACTGCGAACATATTTTTCTGATATTTTAAGTTCTAACTTGTCACATTACACAGTGTACAGTAATATTCCACGTATCCGACGGCTGCTGCATTGGATATCCAGTCTCAGTGAACAATCAGACCTGGTTGGATCTTCCGTCTTGATGGGTATATTTAAACCTTAAACATTATTTGCTTCATTTTGTTTGTTTTTGAAAAAAAGGGGGGGGGGATTACACGGGTGACGTTTTCACCATGTATTTATCGGGTTCGGCAGAAACTAAATGAGAGAACAACCGTCACGGGAAGTTAGATGATTAACTAATATTTGTGAATTACCCTTTTAATTATTGGATGTGTTAGTCGCCTGTCAATATTTCCCGATCAAGCCGAGTTCCATTCGCCCCGAGGAAGTCACACGAGGGAGCGCTATCATCAAGAAGGTTTATTCGATACTCATGGGTGAGTCCGAGGAGGTGGGCCGAGACTGTCCGTGGTCCGGCTGTCGTCCCTGGGCTGACTGTGGTGCGTCTCTTTCTCTGGGCTCGTTGTCCACGACCTTCGCCCTTGGCTTTTGCCCTCGACCTCTTTCACGCGCCTCACCCGCCACGAGCCTCGTCCTTCCCTGCCTCCTTCCCTTCTTCCCCTGTTCCTTGCGGCCCCGTCCCTCCACATGCACGCCCTGTACTTCGCCCTCCACACTCCCCTCCCTCAAGCACCAGATTCCGGGAGGTCCGGAACATGTGAAAGCACTGTGCCGTCGTTGAGGTAGTCTTCCAACTCGTCCATGTCAGCGTCACTGATGGTGAAGGGGGCTCATGGGGCGGCACCTGTCGAGCGGGGAGCCGGCACAGGTCGAACCAGTGGGTATTCGCTGGAGTGGCCGCGGGCCGGGTCCTCGGCGACGAACCTGACGTCCTGAGCTTGACCAGGGCCAGCACTTACCGCGATGGCTTGGCTCTCTACGACCTGCAAGACCCCGACGGCCGCAGGAGCCAGGAGGTCTGGGCGATCTCGACGAAGCAACTGTACCGCAGCCGCAACGCTGACGGGGCGGCCCAGCCTTTTAAGCAGTCTAGATGCCGGCGGCCGGCTTCGTGCGTGTCCTGGTGGACGACCGGGACCCGGCACAGCCAGCAGGCGTCTGGGGTTGTTGGGAAGGGAGAAGCGGGGCAGCGTATGCCTCTGGAAGGGCTGCGGGACTTAGGTGTCCAGTTAATACGGGTTCGGTCGGGGCTGGTTCCGCCAGCGCACCCTCGACACAAAGTAAACGGCTTCTTGGCCCTCTTGGGCCATTCAGGTGGCTACCGTGTGTTGAGAGGCTTGCGTCTAACAGGTTCTCCGGGTACAGGCAGGTCCAGTCCGCTCCATGGGGTGGAGTCTAGTGTGCTCGCCTGGACCCTGGGACTTCCCCGGAATTCCGCGTCTCAACCACCCTGCCTCCGTTGACGCGGTCGACGTCGGGATCGGTCACCCCGCCTCTGCCAACCAGGTTGACCACCCTGTCGGTTGCTCCGCCTTGTTCTTTGCCAACCGGGTTGACCACCCTTTCGGTTGGTCTGGCCGTTCCCCCGTCAACCGGGTCGACCACCCTGTCGGCTGGTGTGGCCGGTCCTCTGCCGAACGGGTTGACCACCCTGTCGGGTGGTCTGGGCGGTCTCCAGCCGAACGGGTTTTCCACCCGGTGCGTTGGGCTGACTGATCCCTTGCCGCACGGGTTGGTCACCCTGTGAGCAGGGCCGGTTGGCGCCGCCGGTGTCTGAGGAGGTGGATGGGCTCGTGTCACCCAGATCGTTCTCCTGTGTGGTGCCGTTCATTCTGCTTCCTCCGGAGGGGCATTTCTGGGCAGAACAAGCTCTATTAGATCCGACGCGAACCCGTCGGATCTCTCACCGACGGGTTCGCGAATTATTCGGCTACCGCGATTAGGCCGCGTTGCCGGTCGCGCTCGAGAGTCACGCGGAACGGAGGATTCCTTGTTTTGTCCGCTAGGTTCTCATTGATCGTCATCCCGGTCACGAAGATGGTACTTTTTCAGGTCTGTGATGTGGACCGGGCCAGGCTCCTCATTCGTATTTTGACGAGCGAGTCTGTACGTAAGACGTGAAAGTCGTGATTTTACCACTTAGGGCCCTTCCCACTTCGGAGAGAATGAAGATGCTAATCCGCTCGCTACATTGCTAAAAAAAATGGGTTCTCTCGAGGACCAAGTTTCTTACCTTATATTCCTGCCGCCGTCCCCATCTTCTAACTCTCCATTGCTCCTCGTACGCCGACGCACTTTCGCGGTGACATCCATGAGGACGTCGAGGACTGGATTCAACAGTACAAGTGCGTGGCACGCAACAACGGGTGGACTGCTGAGCAGTACATTCAGAACCTCTATTTTTCAATAAAGGGTATTGCGACGCACTGGTTCGAAAACCACGAGGCTTCGCTTACGTCGTGGGACATCTGCGTGGTCGAGTTAAAGCGGACCTTTACCAGCCAACACCGACGACAGCGGTCGGAGGATCTGCTTCAAACACGGAATCAGACCCCAAGGAAAACGTAACCAGCTTCGTTGAAGAAGTGCTACGCCTAAGTGCACGCGGCGACCGGCAAGCTACCGAAGAAAAGAAGTTGCGCTCCCTCATAAAAGGCGTGAAGGGCGAAACTTTCGGCGGACCTGTCCGGAACCCCCGACTCAGAAGAGTTTGTAAGCGAGGCAACCAACATCGAGCGAGCGTTGTCGGCCAGAGCGGGCCGTTACCAAAGGCTCACCGGTGTCTCAACTGTTTCCGATACCTCAACATCTTGCCTCAATGTCGATGGTGTCGGTATCGAAAACCTAATCAGGTTCATTCGCGACGTAGAGCGGTACCAGCTTAAGAAGCTAGTGCCAGCTACTCTCTGGATCGACGAGGTGGTGCGGGAAGAACTGCAGCGAGCTTTTCAGCCGGAGGCTCCCGTCGTCGGGCCAGTTCCCGAGAAACCGACGCTGAGCTACGACGCAATTTCCCGACGATCATTGCCCATTCCTAGCCCGTACACGGCGCCATTCCGACGTGAACCTCCGGCGCAGCAGTACGTCCACCGAGACCAACCTTCACCAAGAAAGAAGAACGTCTGGAGAACTGCCGACCGACGCCCGCTGTGTTATAACGGCAGGAAAGTCGACCATGTGTACCACGATACCCCTACCAGCAACTCGGGCTTCGTGGTTTCGCACCGAACGCCCCCAGCCCAAGGAGCCAGGCGGAGAACGACCGAGAGACATCAAGAAGTTCCTGCGCCGGCCAGCATGCCTTGCGCAAGCTCATCCTCGAGGATCCCGCTCACCATCGCCATGACGTTCAGCGTCTCCAGCACCACGACCCTGCCGAGAGAGCCTGTCTCTCCTGCGTCATCGGAAAAACATAGTGCGGCCACGCCTGGGGTGGCCCGGGAAAACATAGTGCGGCAACGGCCATAGGAGCGCCGGAGCGCTCCCACTCTCCTTACCCCAACGATCGCAACGACACTTCTGCCACGGTACCCAACAAACTAAACGTTGTTATAGAGGACCACGACGCATCGGCACTCTAGTCGTGGTCATCGGAGCAGAATACTCAGTTTTGAGTGGGAAGCTCTCTCGCCGCCTTCAGAAAGTAATGACGCCGTGGGATGGCCCGAAAATACGCACCGCCGGAGGACACCCCATCACGCATGTTGGGAGGTGTACTGCTCGCGTTGGTATTCATTGGGAGAGCTATCCAGTCAAATTCGTAGTCCTTCAGGACTGTGCGAGAAACGTCATCCTTTTTATGTACTTTCTCTGCGAATAAAGTACCGTGATTGACCTTGGAGCGAAGGTTGACGCTGCAAAAGCCCGTCCTACCTCCGGAGGGATAAAAAACCACGCCAGCCGCCGTTCGAATCAGTGCGGACCACGTGAACGTGCCGCCCCGGTCGAGTGTTCTTGTGCCCGTCGTGACCGATGCAGTCGCCTGCGGGGAAGTTTTTCTGGAAGTCAACGTCTAACTGCTTCTCAGAAGAGAAACAGGCGTCGCAAGGGGCCTAACGTAGCTGCAGGATTGACGCACTGTGGTCCTCGTGATGAACTTCCCACATGAGGTGCAGTACCTCACGAAAGGCCCTGCTATAGGCCACGTCGAGAAACTCCGGAACGCCGCCGAAATCGCCGTGATCTCCGATGAGCCCGATGAACCACCGCCAGATCTCGACGTTTACCTCAAGCTCCGTGCCACGAAACGAAGACAGCTCAGAGACCTCCTCGCCGAATTCAGCGACTGCTTCGCGACAATGACGAAAGCTAACATCTTCGGTTAAAACTGGAAATGGAAATGCTCGAAATCTAACACCACGTAAAAGAAAAATATAATTTACTTGGCGAAGTAGGAGTGCAGGGCGCTGGTTTTGTTGTTAGCCACGTGGTTGTTGGCAAGTGGCGGGCAGCGCCATGACACTATTGACGCTATCCTGGTGATTGACGCCAGTGATGCTTGTTATACTAGAGTCAGCGAAATGCTCGCATTCAAGTCGCAACGATAAACTGCCGGCGCTCGTAGATTGCCAACAGGCGCCAAAAAGGTTGGCGATGCTGCGCGGGTGGTTGCTGACAGGCGCTGCTGCGTAAGGCACGCCAAGCACGAGAATGTTTCCGCATTCGCACGGCAAAGAATTCTCAACGATAAATCAGCGCCCTGCATCATCAGCAAGCTAACGCTGCTCGAGAGTCCCACGCTCAAGATTTAGCAGAGCGAACGGGTTCAGTCAACGTGGTCGCGGTCAACGTAGTCGCGGTTGATTCTTCATTTTATATTACAATCTGTATTATACGGCGTAAAACACTGGATCTATAAACTCCCCGTTTTTGGGGTTACTTTTGGGCTGGGCAGGCACTTTCCTTTGAAGTATGCACCTGTCCTGTTCACTCGCTAGTGACAACAGAGTAGACGCTATACTTGTTTTAGGCCAATCGGGTCTCCGGGTAGGATCACGTGACTACAGTCTCCAAGCTAGAGAAAAGGTAGAGCACGGCACATGCCTGAAGGCGAAGGCCACGAACCGAATACACTGCACTATTAACTTTGGGTCGAACTTTCGAGAGGATATAAAAGTGGCAAATCCTCTCGTTGTGTCATTGTTGGGATGCCCATGAAGATAAGCTTTTGTGAGCGCACCCCCTTTTGGCCTTGAAAGAGCTGATAATTTCCCTACTCCTTCAATTTCTCCTTTCCCTCTATCCCTAAGTTGAAAGCGTGGAAGAAGGTTCGCACTCGCCGGACCAATCAGCCAAAGGCTTTTTTCTCACTTGACTCCGCTCTCTGGGCGCGGGTAACGGCAGGAGCTAGATCACGTGGTAATGGTTTCACGGATGACGTATAAGTTTTTGTTTTTTTTTTCAATGTCCGAATGCTTGGTTTTTCGCCTACTTTATTGTGTGCTGTACTGCGACCTGCGGGGCTGCCGTAGATTTCGTCCGCGACAACGTATTCGAAGTGTACCAAGCCGACCAGTGTTTAAAAAGTCTTACGCGTATTTCGGCAACAAGCGATTTCTTCAAAGGAGCCCAAGAAATTCTTGTGACGCAATTAGTGTTCGTCTTGGCAAATGACTGCTTCTGCCACATCGTGTTGAATCTTCCCGGACCCCCTTCTCGTTTTTGTGTTTGAGGGGTTGTTCTGCAATGCCCGTGTCGACATTTATCTCTAATTACATATTTCAAGTCCGGTATTTTCATCGTAAGTGCGCTGCAGCATACCCCTTGGCAACGATTGACCGTTCCGTTTCGGGTTACCTCTAGAACTAGGCAGTTACTACTTCCTAACAGCCGGGATAATAATTTCCCCAAAATTCTACCGGCAGTCGCCTGCCATTAGCTGTCTAAAATTATGTGACAACTGCAGGTAAAATACTGACTTTCTTATTCCCCCGATGTTTTGTGCAAACACGTTACGTGGACACCTTTTCGTGGATATACTTTTCATGGACACGTTTCGTTGACACTAACATACCAACGACACTCGTTACACGAATTGCACGCTGCAGGGACATTTTTTCGCGGGTGTGTCACTGGCCGGGAGACCTGCCCACGCAGCTTTGCGGCGACATTCTGCGACGGCTCATTACAAAAACGTTAACCCCCATGGCCCACCTTACAAGCCATTTGCGGCAACAATCTAAGGTGACTTGTTGCCAAAAAAAAGGCCAATCATAGCTGTCTGCAAAAACAACACTCTGTCGATGAAACGTCATGTGATCAACTGATTGCCACCGCCAATGAGAGGCATCTTCCGGTAGAATTTCGGGGAAGTTATTTTTCCACCTGCCGATCGAATACACAATATAGCCTAGAACTACCCCGATTCTTGTTCGCTTTGCAATCTTCTCAGCCGTATAAAAGCTTAGCAGCATCTCTTTACATTTCGCAGTTCGCTTGTACGTTTGTACTTGTCTACGGAACATGCTGTGTGTAATAAACTTCTAGCAGATATGAAAACAACCTATTGTGTTTGTTTTCCTGCCCGTTCACCAACACCTGTGCGAGTATATTTTCTTCACGGGTTCCCTTCATATTTTAAATAGGTTAATTCAGTTCGGGACGTCCTAAGTAAGTTTGGGATATCCAACCTTCCAGAGGGTTCCAATTTAGGGTTAACGAATAATTTGCCTGGTTGCCAGATGCTAGCTTGAGAGCGAGTCAGTTCAACAAGCATTGGTCAGCGAAGAGAATGCCGCTGCTATGCTTCTGCTAGAGAAAGTGAGCCATCTCTTGCCTTTCGTGGCTTGATTGAGGCTGTTCATTTGCTTGTGCGTGATATATTCAGTTGCATTGTTCAGAAAGAGCTGATGGTGGCCAGTCATCCTTGACTTCGCGACGACATGGCTGAGGTTGCGGAAGAGCTTCTAGTCTATTGTGAGCCAAGCTCTTCAGAACATCGCGAGGCTACAGAAACGAGTGAACTTACGTCGAACCTTGGACGTCGTCAACTTATGCGGAAGAAAACTGGAGTCGTCGCTACACTTGGATTACAAACAATCTTCGAGAATGAGCGGTATGCGTGTGTGCGTGCGGGCAGAACTTTTTCAAATGACAACCCGCATGCAGATATTTTTGCATAGACAAACGAGACCTTTGGTAAGTGATTTTAAGTATGCCGCTAATTATTTGAGCAATTGGGTTCATTTTTATTTTGCTTAAACTTTATTCACTAAAGGGAAGCAGCCGCTCATTTCAACACACTATTGACAAGGAGCTCCATGGGACCTTGTTGAGTCAGTTCCGCTCTCGGTTGTTGCTATGCCACCAAATCGCCGCCCGCTTTCTGCTGTCTCAACGATTGTTCTTTATTTTGTTTGGTACTTGTTTCGCACAAGTTATCCCAATACATTTTCAGTTTAAAACGTGATTTTCGCCGCTTCTGCTTCTGTCATTCGTGACTCTATGTATAGGTATGATATTTTTGGTAAATACCAATAAATCCTGAATATTACGCTCCAAACCGGTTTTGTCAAACTCGGGCATCGCCCTTTTACAGCGGGACGGGAAAAGGGGGACATAGAAGCCGCGCTTTGACACCAAGGCGCAGTTCAGTGTTTACCAGCGCCTGCATCACTTCCAGACAACCCAACGAACGGGTCCTGACCTTCGCTGGATGTTTCAAGAGCAGAACGGACGTATTCCAGGAACCATTTTACCAAATTGGGGGACCAAACACGTGTGTGTGTATATGAGGACGTACGTATAGGCGAGTTAGGATGAAGGAGGGGCGGACTCGGAGAAGCTTCGTCGGGGATATACGGTGACCAAGTCATGGCACCGTCACCTCAAAGTGCCTTTCTTTTAATTGTTTTCTGGGAGCATGAAACGCGAGAGATATATCTAGAAGTTACCGAAAGCGGCGGGCCCAACCAAAATGGACGTTTTGAGAATGGTATTTTTGGGAAGGTCTAAACGAGAAGTTTGAAACAAGCACAGGCTCTAATGATAGCCACCCGAGAACTCAGGCGGCGGCCTTCCTTGAGGAAGGCATCCGAGAGCCAGTGCCATGAAATCGGCTTGGTGATTATGAGGAAGAGTAGCTGCACTACATGTCTAAGTTTTGTGTATATTAAAACGTTATTTTTTTATCACTCTTACTTTTTTTTTCATCATCGGAGGTAAAAGGAAAAAAAAAGGAAACCTCGTATGTGTTGTGAACTTGTGATTGAAACAACTGGCATTTTTTGCGGCGCTATACGTGTTTACTGGCTTGTTTTGTCGTTGTTCATGTACGTTTCCTGCGCCGCAGCCGGATTTCGCAAAACTGTATTGAATGTCGATCCATGGAGTACACCTGTGCCTCGTTTTTTAACTTGAACTATCATGACAAGCCGCGGCATTGCATAGAGCGAATTACTCTTAGCATACAGGGTGAAACAAGGAGACGGCAGGCTCTTTAAATCGACCGGAAAATTCGGCTTCTTAACCTATCGCGCTACGACTTTGTGCAGCGTTGCCCACAGATGGGGCATTTTTTTTTGTAAACTTTGCAAAGAACGAACTTACCTGAGGAAAAAGTAAAGAAAGAAAAAGGCTTAGCTCCTATGGAAACGCAGCGACGCCACCGGTCTTCAAACAACACGGCGCCGTTTCGCACGGGAGACAAGAGATGGCGCAAGCGGTCGCGACGCCAACTGCCGCCAACGAACGAGCAGACGACGCCGAGAGCCGGCGTGTTTAGCAGACAAGGAACTGCAGTTCCTTGTTGTTACCGCGCCTGTTTTTGTTTCTGCGGCTGTCGCCGCCTGCGGAACGCGAGCCGCTTTTGAGTCGAAAGGATCGTCTGCTAAAGTGCCGGCTCTCGGCGCCGTATGCTCGTTCGTTGGCAAGAGCCCCTGTACGTTGGCGGCGTTCGTTGCGCCATCTCTTGTCTCCCGCGCGAAACGGCGCCGTGTTGTTTGAAGACCGGTGGCGTCGCTGCGTTTCCATAGGAGCTAAGCCTTTTTCTTTCTTTACTTTTCCCTCAGGTAAGTCCGTTCTTTGCAAATTTTACAAAAAAAATGCACCGTCGGTGGGCAACGCTGCACAAAGTCGTAGCGCGATAGGTTAAGAAACCGAATTTTCCGGTCGATTTAAAGAGCCTGCCGTCTCCTTGTTTCACCCTGTATATTAAACATACTGCGTTTCCAATTCGAGCCACGTGCGCTGAATGTGCAAGCTATTGTGTGCTTGCACTTTTAGCGCACGTTTTTACCTGACTAATCGGGTAAAAACTCTATCGCGATTAAAGAATTAATCGATTATCAGTAGGTTAATCGATCAATTGCCCAGCCCCACTAAATACGCACAGTTAATTTCAGTCCTGTAATATATAGAGTCTATCAGGTAAATCGTCGGGGTAAAAGAGCCACTGCACTTTGCTTCAACGCTTTTCTTAAAAACTCGCACGCAGAAAAAAAAGAAAAAAAAGGTTGGTGGAGATTTGTTTTACTTTTAAATTAATGCGGGAAACGCTGATTCCCATAGCAACAGCCAAAGACGCTGTGACGTGAGCCTATGCCAAGCCGCCACTTCACAGCGTGCGCTCAAGTTGCCATGGAAACTGCAGCGCTGCGCCCGTTTTTGTCACTCGTGTTCCAGATCAGCACATATTTCTGCGCGCGTAGACCTTGCGCTTCCCGGAAATTGCGCATTTCGTTTCGTTTTTGCTGTTTCCGGTGCGTTTTCTGAGTAAGAACCATGGGCGTTGGTTAGGACTGTGCTGCTTCGGGCGAGCAGAGAGCATCTGCGCCAGACGGCGAAGAAACGCGGTGCCGGAACTAGTGTCCTCCGCCGATTGGCCGGAAGCAGGAGCGCCCTACTACGTCACAGCGCGTTTTCTTGCGCGTTCAGAAAACTTTGAAATCATCCAACTTTCTTATGAGCGCACGGAAGGCGCACGGAAGGCGCATGGAATCAGAGCGACGTCACGAAATACGCACTTTTCGGCAGCCGCACGACCTACGCGCGCACAAAAACGCGTTGGTTTGGACCGCGCTTTAGGGTAGCTTTCACGACTTTTTGTAAACAGATATATTAAGCTTAAAAAGAAGCACCCTCATTATCATTATCATATTCACACGGGGAAGAAGACTTATGAGGATGGTAGGTCTGATAATATGCAATAGTCATGACACAGCAGCACTAAGCATGCCGTACATGAGAACGCAACGGAATGTTAACATAGTTACACAAACATAAAACAGAAGACTACAAATAGTCATGTTGGTGATGACGATATACGACAAGCGATATGGCAAGAAAACCCGTGTTTTGATGGAGTTTTTCTCTTTTTTTATATATCTTCGTTTACTTTTTTGATGCGCGCCTCTGTGCCGTTTGTTTTACGTGCGCTTAACTTTTGGCGTTGGTAGTATAGCTAGCCGAGCGTGACTGGAAAAAACGGTGTCCATCCGCAGGTCGGTCGGAACCCCTCCGTGGGCGGGATATGTCCCGCGGGCCGGGGTTCGCAGACCCCTGATTTAGAAGCACGGTTTCGGTACAGAAACTCTAGCAAATATCGCGATAACAAGGTCTCAAACAGAGCACCGTCCCGGGAACTTGACTACATTTCTGCTGTCCCTATATAGGCCTTTATGGCCGGTTGAAGAAATATAAGAGATACGCGTAATGCTGCAGGCTAAAGTCACCGACAACTTAAAAACTCGGGACATGGCCAATAGTGATCACGCTTCTTCCCTCGTGATTGGCTTTTGAGCGTTCTTATCGGTTGATGCCGCAATCTGGTTGGCTGCTGCGAAGTGAGATTAAGATTACCCGCCATGCCATCTACTTAACCCCGGGTCGAGTATCATGAGGAAAAGGGCACCAACTCCGAGTATGACTATGAGTTCATTTTACTAAAATGTTTAACCCTCCAAACCTGCATGTATGGCCTTGTTCATCTTGATTAGAAAAGAAAGGTATTTGAAAGATTAGAAGTGCTTCTAGAAATTACAAGCAGTGCGAGAGATTAACCAAGCCCAGACTCCACAGCTCGTTTGGAGGATGACGCGAATGGTGAAGGGTTCGACCTTATTAATTCACCAGTTCCCTTTCAAGTTTGGATTAAACAGGTAGTCTTGGCAACGTTCGCGGGTTATGTTAGTCCTCCTCTCATCAATTGTGGTGTTTACATGCCGTCGACTCGGAGTGTTTTCAGGGCTTTGCTGGGGTTTTGGACTTACGCATACACACCTCTTTACAGCCTCTCACTCAGGCGAAAAATGCTGAGTCGTTGGGTTACTTATATTTCACAGAAAAGGGTTGATGCGCATGCTCAGAAGGTGTTCCACAGCCGACCATTAAAAATGGCAGCTCGCGCGGAAGGTATGTTCTAAGTATGCATATTTGAAAAATAAACTCGTAGTGATGTTCGAGGGTGGTGTAGGTATATTTTTTTTTTTTACACACTGGTCCCCTCGAAGTTTACTTTTTTAATTCCTTTACAGGCCTCGTAAGTCACTAATATGTCAATGCATGAATATAACAAAACTGTAAGGCTACAGAACGTCGAAGAGCTGAAATTTGATCAACTTGCAGTGCCTGAAAACAGGTGTCGGAGTTCCTACTGCGCTATGCATATCTTAAAGGGGCCCTGCAATCCTATTTAAGAGTCTACCTTTTTTGAGGTTTCCACGTCTCTTGTGGTTCGGGCAACCCAGCGGGTACGGAGAGAGTAACTAAATATCAGCGCGTCATATTTTAACCGGACGACGCGGAAGCCTCCTCCTCCTACGGGGGCGCCCCGTGGTGTCGAACGCGCGCGGCATGTGACGATATCGTGACGTTGGTGGTCCTGGTCAGCCGAAAGAGAGAGAGCTGCCCCGTTCCCGGGCAACTCTCTCTCTCGGCCTCAACTCCTTTCCCTGTCTTCCCCTATCTCCCCACATTCCTCAGTCACCGCGGTCCGCGGCCGCAGGAAAAGGAGGGACAAAGGACTAAGGACGTCATGAAGGAGGTTATTTTTTGTTTGTATTTGTAATTTAATATGACTATAGTTTTTGAAATAAAGCGAATTTCGATAAAAGAGAAAATTCATCAAGTTGCTCGTTCAGTGCGCTCAGATTCGGTGCAAAAAAAAAACAGTAAAAAAGTCGTTGCAGGGCCGCTTTAAGGCCCATTCACACAATTGCAACCAAGTACGAGCGTCTGAGACAAGACCGGTTTTCAAGCCACTTTCGACGGCTTAGGATCTGCTCCACAGCAGCGCATCTGGTCCTACGCCGTCGGAAGAGGATTAAAAACCGGTCTCGTCTCCGTCTGTCGTACGTGGTTGCAAGTGAGTAAACGGACCTTTAATATAGGCCCAAATGTAGTGTTATATTGACTCCAACTTGGTGTTTCAGTATCTCCGAGCACGGTACTGCAGCAAAATTTCCCTCACATCCTGCATACTGCATTTCATTCTAACGGTAGGTTTCTTAATTAGTTTTACTCTTCACATGTTGAACTAAATTTACATTTTGATGCGGGTCATTCTGACACTAAAACGTTGTAAAGAAGTATACATCAAGAAATAAATTGCTGTATTGATAATAAATCTATAAGTCGCGTAGTATGCCTAGAAACCAGTGTAGAATGGAGATCCGAAAATCACCTAAATTACCCTAAATACTTTTAGACCGGATGTCAAGGCTGCTACACAAATATTAGAAGGTTTTCGAGATAACCATACGCAGCAAATTTCAAAACACCTACATTGGTGTAACCGGCCCTTTATTCAATGTCTATAAGTCAGACCTTCTCGTCGGTGTTGTTGCAGCATTATACATTTTGGCGAGCAAATTTGCAGTTTCTTTATTACAGCTTTGATATAGGTGTGTTTAAATACTCTACACCTTCGTAATTGGTGTGCCCAAAACGTCACAGCTAATACAACAATGTTGAATCTTATCTTTATAGGGCCGTACATTTCTCTGCTGTGTCAACTTGTTTTTTTAGAAAGCAAATATATACAGTATTGAAGATCACTTGAGCTACATATGACAGTTAGAATGTTTCCCTTATTGTTAGAGAGCTCTGTCACAATAGATGTAATAACAATCAAAGAGTCATATGCAGCTCAATCGCTCTTCAAGGCTGTTTATGTTTGCTTTTACAAAATGTTTGATTGATACATCAAAGAAAGGTATGGCCTATAAAGTAAATTAACAAATTACATTCAAAGCGCCATGCATATACTTTTCCTTTCCTTTGAAACAAAAGCAAAAAGAAAGTGATTGGTCGAGCTACATACTTGTCAGTCAAGGGTGTCCAGATCTTTGGGCAGAAACCGAGGTTATTTGATCCCGTAAATATTGTCACGAATGGACAGGCGAGGAAACAGAAGAATAACTGGAAAACCGAAACGTTCAATGGGGCGAACTTGTGCCCAAAAATAAAAGGAAAAGAGAAGATAACAGGAGGGCGTCGCGGGCGTCGATGTCGGCGAAACCGCAGGATCGAGCGCTGGGGCGAGACTGATTCCGGCTCGCCACACGGAGCACCTTTTGTACACGCGCGTGTCTCTGGAACATTCGGCCTAGAATGTTCGTCTCGTAGAACATTCTTAACTCGGATCTGGCGAGAAGGTTCTCGAACGTACGAGAACGCCACAATAGAAAGTCAATAAATATAAGAAGATTCCTCGGCCTGGAGTCGAACCCGGATCCTTCGCGACGACAGCCAAGCGCGCTAACCGCTCGGCCATGGTGCGCTGCTTTTTTTTTTTTTTTATTGCCGATTTTGACAGTGAATACAAACTTAACAATCAATGATAATTACAATGGTAAAAAACGCGTGCACAAAACAAAGAGCTCGAGCATGAATGTTAAAATTCTCTCAAGTTCTCTAGAGCGTCCAACATTGGCACCCAATCGGGCGGACACTCTAACGTGGCATACACAGATTTCAGGCGGCGGACAGATTCCGTAAAATACAATCGAACAGGCCGCGCGTCCACATCGGCATGCCTTACAGCCATTCTACTGCACCATATTGCATGCAGGCCCAGAAGCATAAAAAGGTCAACCGGAATTTCGCAGTCTTTGTGGACAGGAAGGAACCTGATACCATGCGGTGTTAAAGTAAAATCTTTTTTAATAGTTCTCTGGAGAACATCCCAAAAAAGAAAGGCGTCCCAGCAGTCTAAAAATACATGTTCCGTAGTTTCGGGCTTTTTGCACAGCAGACAGTCAACGCCCCAAGGGACAAACATTTTTTCTCATGGAGCCAAGTTTTTACTGGGAGAGTGTTTGTATGTAACTTAAAGAAGAAGGTTTTAACGGAAGGTGGGATTGACATTTTCTTAACTCTAGATAACACGTCCTGCCCTGGGCCAGCATGAAACACAGAACGGTAGACAGGTACAGGAAAGACGGCATCTATAATGTCTCGCGTAAGGCGTTTTCGGGTGACACCCGACAAGTATTCAAAAGAGAACCGTACAGTCAAAAACCGACAAGCGTCAATAACCTCGCGAAGAAAACTACCAATTCGTCTTTGCTTTTTGCAACACGTGGACACAACGAACGAAGGAATTTCCTCCGCAAGTCTAGTCTGAATGACAGCGCGAAGAAAAGGATTAGTTTGCTCTCTAAAAAACAAAAACCGCGACACAACTTGCTTAACAAATAAATGTGATAGGGACAGCCCGCCTTTCCTGACGCAGCGAAACAGATTATCGCGACATACTCTTTCCCACCCAGACTGCCAAATGAATACAGCAAAAACACGGTGTAATTTTTGTACATTTACTCTAGCGCAAGCCAAAACTTGAAGTACATACCAAAATTTTGCAATTAAAAAAATGTTGCAGACAGTGGCACGCGTAAAAATTGACATATCCCACCCACCCCATTTACCCGCTTTCTCTCGCGTCTCTTGAATTACCGTCGACCAGTATTCATTTGATCGTTTATAATGTTGCAGTGGAACACCAAGATACTCTGTTGGCGTTGACATAAAACAGATATCTTCAAAGACTTCGGGCTTCGTGGCCCATGTCCCGTGCCAGAGGCCGCAGCATTTCTGCCAATTAACGGCAGCGCCGGTTAACTCGCAATAGGACTTTACTTCACGCACCGCTTCGACAATACTTCTCTTATCTTTGCAAAAAACAGCAACATCATCGGCATAAGCTAGAAGTTTTACTTCTATATCTTGGAGAGAAAATCCATTTATAAGTCTATTTTTAATTATGTTTCTACAAAAGGGCTCGAGAAATATACTGAATAGCAACGGGGACAGTGGGCAACCTTGCCTGACGGATGACTCTACACTAATACGCGTTGTAAGCTTCCCGTTAATTATCAGCTGGGTAGTACATCCTGTATAAGCCAAGCGAACAAAATTATATATTATTTTGCCTACTCGAACGTGTTGTAATATTTTATACAATACACTGTGCTGTACACGATCAAAGGCCTTCTCTAGGTCGATCTGAATCATGGCAACTTGATCTTCTTCCTCGTCACATACCTCTAATATACTTCGCGCGATGTGAACATTTGTCAGAATTGAACGACCTTTGATGCCACAAGTCTGATGCTCACCCACAATCTTATAAATAACGTTCTGCAGCCGCCGGGCTAAAACTTTCATTAGAACCTTGTAATCAACATTACCAAGGGCTATTGGCCTGTAATTCTTTATATCTTTTAATTTTTGTTCATCGTCAACTTTGGGTATGAGAACAGTGTGTGTGTTCAAGAAAGACGGTGGTATCGTATTTGTGTCACATGCCTCAATTATTACAGCATGAAGATGGCCTGAAATTACGTCTTTGTACTTTTTATAAAAAGCCGCCGTCAGACCGTCGGGCCCAGGAGACTTTTTTGATGGGAGGTCATCGATTGCACGCGCGATTTCTTCCACACTTATCGGAGCTTCCAGCCATTCCTTTATCTCATCGCTTAGACGGGGCATCGCCGCCAGATAATCTTTAAGTTGCGAGTCACTGCCGTGCTCCCGTCGCCGAAACAGACTGCTATAATATTCGATAAAAGACTTTTCAATAACTGCAGGGCGGCTACTCGACAGGCCCATGTATTCGATCTCTGCGATATTTTTTGTTTTTGCATATTTGGCTTCTGCGCTTAATGCCCGTTTGGTTGGCTGTTCACCCAGAGTGTATTTCTCCGCCCGAGCTCTTATGAGTGCTCCTTTGTATTTTTCTGTTTCAAATTCAGCTATTTTTTGTTTCACATAACTCAGCTGATCTGTAAATTGTCCGGGGTGTTCACATTCTAGTTTAGAAATGCGGTGAAGATCATCTAGCAGCAGCTTTTCTTCTGCTTTCTTCCAGTACGCGAGCGTACTAGCACGTTCTATAGCAGTTAGCTTAACCTCCCGTTTAAACCATTCCCACTTCGCACTGGGGCTCTCTCTAGCGTCATGCATCCTAACTAATAATGCATCTATAGACTCATTAAACACTTCATCCTTAAGCAAGTTGTTATTAAGTTTCCATAATCCCCACTGAAAGCCGGTGTTTTTCTGTTTTCCCCCACAAAGAAAGAAACCAACGCATGATCGGAGAAATATACGGGTAACACACTGTAGTCATCGAAACCAGTTAAAAGTTCAATCGACACGTACGCTCTGTCGAGACGGGCATGACTTGTGCCTTGAAAATGCGTGTACCGCAACGCCTGATCATTTCTTTGGTAATTTGCAACATCATATAAAGTGAACTCGGTAATCATATCATTTAAAATACCCGTGCTAATATCGCGTTGCCGTGTTTTACAAGAGCGATCTCTTACGTCACAAACGCAATTGAAATCTCCTAACATAATGATTTTTCTTTGGCAGTCTAGATAAGCATAAATTCTTTCAAAAAATATTTTCCTATAATTAACATCGTTTGGCGCGTACAAATTTATTATTCTGTATTCAACATTGCTCAAGCTGCAATCACAAATAACAAATCTGCCCTCGCTATCAACAGTCAGGGAGAGGTCGCGCGCGTTTAAAGACTTCTTTAAAAACAACATACAGCCTCCGGACAGTCCGTTGGCACGAGAAACACAAACCTCGAAGTAATGTAAAAAAGGGGCCAACAGGGAAGCGGTTGCCTCCTCGCTTTCAACCTTTGTCTCCTGAATCGCGAGGACGTCTATGCCATTATCGATTAGCAGCCTTCTAACCTGGTACTGTTTGCGACGTGAGGCAAACCCGCGAACATTTAACGTCGCTACTTTCAGATTGTCGATAAGGCTAGACGTCCCCGCGTGTCAGTGACTTGCTTGGGGGCCGTATCCTCACCAGGAGCTGGCCCGGGGGTGCATCAACCGGCCTGTTTGTCCGGTTCCCTGGGTTCGGGCGCGGGTTTTGGAGAGGGTCGAAGCGGCTTCCTTTTAGGCGGTGCCGCCTTCACCGGTGCCTCCGCCAGGGTCGGTCTGCCGTCAACTTGCTTAGAGTCCGAGTCTTCAGGATGCGGGCGTTTCGTAGCCAGCCCGCTGGCGTCGACCATGTGAACCTCGTTGACCGGTGGAACCGCGGTGTTTTGCTGAGACCCTTCATTCTTCAACGTCGGCGGTTCGTTTCCTGTCGCCGTCTCGTCTTTACTGGTCGGCGCCTCTTCCCGGTTTCCCGTGGATGCGTCAACCGATGAAGCAGCAACCACCTTCAGCGGGTGCTCAGTCGCGGCTCGATCGACCTCCGTGCCTGTGCTTTTCGGTGGCTCGATGGCGGGGCCCGTCCCTTGCAGAGCTTCCTGCGCGTCCGCTTCATCCATGACCATCTCCGCGTTGGCGTCTTGCCCACCGGGACATGTGGCCGTTGCGTAGGTCTTGATGCAGTGATCCGCGTCGTGACCGAACCGGTGGCAGGATGCGCACTTCGGCACACGGCAGTCCCGGCGGATGTGCCCGGTCCGCTGACAGCGCAGGCAAAGCGGGGGTCTGCCCGGCGCCACGACGAGAGCCGGTCCTCCGGCTATACGCAGCTGGTGGGGCAGGTCTTCCAACCCTATCCCTGGCTTGAGCCGGATAACAGCCGTGCGTGTCATCGACCCGCAGCCCATGACTCCTTCAACCCGCCACTTCTCAGTTCCAACTTCCATCACCTGGCCATACGGTGCCAGTGCCACCCTCACCTCGTCGTCGGGAACGTAATGAAGCAGCCAGTGAATCTTGACTCGGACGTCCCTGTTCGCCGGGTCCACGACGACGCACCGCCGTCCCTTGACGACTAGGTCGCCCGCAGCGATGATTTTCCGCTTACCCTCGGGTGACCTGAAGGTCACGGCCCAGACGTGATTCATCTGGTATGCCCCTAAGGTAAGAACCTCGGGGAGCAGTGCCAGACGACTCAGGGTGTCGCGGAAGTCCTCCACACGGTACGGGCGTCCCCGGACATCGGCGTGAAGAAACACGGTGTTGAGCACCGTAGGTCCAGTTGGCAGAGGCGGCAAAATTATCTGATACTCCGAAGACGCAGAGTCATTCCTGTCACCGCGGCCCGACTGGGCCGCTATCGCCGCTCCGGCGGAGCCTGCCATCCCACGTCCGCACTCGGTGAAAGCCAGAAGTGGAATCCCATGTGTGCGCTCGCTTGGCGACGCCTGTGGCAATATACCACAATACATCTGTTGCACTGCACAGAAAAGGTGTGCGAAGTGGGGGACTGACATTCAACAAGCACACAGTGATATTTCAAATACGAATATCACAGCCAGGCTTTGGTTTCCCAATCACGTTTTATCGTGCATTCAGACGACACGAGTGTATTTCTGTGTGCGTCAAATATGAACGAACTCATAACTAAGGAAAACTTAATGGTAAACAATAAACAAAGTTTAAAAAAATTTCTTTTAAACCTGTAAATAAGCACGTTACCAGTACTTTTATATGAACTTCTAAAGATTGGTAGCGACCAGATTGAAATAGTCAAACAACCCAAAATGCAAAGGGTCATTTTTTTTCAGAACATATGCAATGGGATAATCCCATAGAGTGCCTAGTTAAACAACTGTCAAAAGTTGTTGGAATAATATGTCACTATCTCTCTTTGTCGCCTATAAAAATTAAAATGCACACTTATCATGCTGCCTAGCTCATAAATTAACTATTGTCATTTGATTTCAGGTACAACGACTAAATGTTATGTTAACAAACTTACGATCCTTCAAAAGAAAATGCTGAGTTTTATTGCAAACGTGCCTTTTACGACACTCATACCGAACCATTACTTTTTTTAATTCGACGTTAAGGAAATTGTTTGTGCATACGAGTACAGTTTGCTATTTTCTTATTTATTTTCAACAGATGAGTTTTTTTTATCAAATTTATCTCTTACAAAACGTGAATCTTCTATTCGAATCCGACGCAGAGAGTTGTGGAATGTGCCTCATTTTCGTGCGCAATTACGCATTGCAGTTAATTGGGCATTACTTGCCGAGATTAATTAACAAGTTTATTATAGACTGCATTGATATTCACCGTTTAACAAAAATATATTCGCGCCTTTTTTTTCAGAGAAATTATATTGTATAGTGTTTTTTATGACCATCCCATGTGCAGGGGCACCATGCCCAGTCAAGCTACCTTGTGGAAGCTTTTTGTCTGGTACCCCCTACAATAGTGCTGAATTGAACAAGTTCAAGTTCAATAAAAACACATTTTTATCATGAGCTTCGCAATTTCAAGAATAAAAAACTGCTAAATTTAGGCGGGGCACGGATTACACTGCATTGCAATTGATTTTTTCATTACAGAGAAGCTGTATGTGACTCGTAGGTCGGGTTTTTCGTGTCCGTCAGCAGCAAACTGATGCACGCACATAATCACCGTTCGCTCACGCCTTATCATATATCATGTGGTTTTGACACTTGTTTCAATAAGAAAACCACATGACAAGTTGTCAAAACCGCGTGACAAATTATAAGGCGCGCCCGAACAATGATAAGCACGTAGCGCTCGATCCCCGCATGCGTTTCTCAGTAAAGATTGGGGTTGCATAAGCTGCCGTGGCAACGGCAGCGTACGAAGTCTTTCATATATAAAAAAGTTCTGGTACAGTGCATTTGCTTTTCTTTAGTCAATCATTTGGTATAGACCCTTTTGCTGTTTACAAATGTGAACTGCCGCTTGCGTCCCAAGCGACTTCCGGTCGCACCGTCTTTGCAAGCCTGTTGAGCTTTCCTATCCATACCTCGGCATTCTCACTCATGAGCGCGATCACTCACGATCACTCACGCTCACCGCCAGATTTGAGGTGATCGTGAGTGAGGTCGCGAGTCTCAAAACATGGTGAGTGTGAGTGTGAGTATGATCGTGAGTTATGTGAACTCATGAGTGTGAGTGTGCGTGTGAGTCCTGAGAACTCATGAGCGTGAGTCTGATCGTGAGTCTGGTCGTGAGTTCCGAGAACTCATGAGTGTGAACGTGAGCGCGAGTCCTGCGAACTCACGAGCGTGAGTTTGATCGTGAGTTCTTAAAACTCTTGAGTGTGAGTTTGTGTCCTGAGAACTCATGAGTTTGAGTTCTGAAAACTGATGAACGTCAGTGTGAGCGTGAGTTCTGAGGATTCATGAGTGTGAGCTTGAGCTCTAAGTGAAGTACTCATGAGCGTGAGTTTTCAGATCTCTTGATTGTGATGGTGAGTTTCGAGGACCATGAGCCTGAGCCTGAATCAAGACCTGAGTCCGGTGATTGAATTAGTCTGCGTGATAACGTGAGTCTGAGGACCACGGCCATGATGAGTCGCGGTGAGCGCTGGTATTATCTTAGCTGGGTTGGTCACGTGAGCTCCCCGGCCATCTTAGTGGGCGAGGAGACTCGCTTCGCAGCTACTGCGTGGGGTTCAGGGTTGGTTTGGGTGTCGCTCGCCTGCTCCTCCGCCATGTAAACGCGCTGGGTCCTGTGGAGGGCGGAGGAGGAGGGGGGGGGTGCTTGTTCTTGCAGGCTCCTCCTTGCCAGCGCCCTTCGCAATGTCTCAACCAGCTGTGGAGGGCAGAAGTGGTAAGGGGAAAGGGGGGGTTCGCTTTCGTCTCTCCTCGGCGTTCGCTCTTCGCTTCATGGCAGACGTCGAGACGCCAACGGACTGATGGCACCTCGAGGCGGCGCGGTAACGTCGCAGTTGAGGAAGCGCTCCTAACGGTTAGCGCTCCTCTCTTTGTGGCATAGAAAGGCTCGTGTGGATTTCGGCGTCTGTTGCCAAGTTGGTGCCGGTGGGCACCAACGAGAGTGCTGCATTGTATGATTGCGTCAACTATAACGTTCGCACGGCTGCGATAAAATGAAGTGACACGCATGACCCTCATCAGCATCCAGTCGCACAAACAATTTTACCTTTCCGCGCACCTCACCGTACCTTTCGCAAATGAGTCATCACTCAGGAAGTGTAACAAAAGCGGTGTCATGATCAATCGAAGCTTCGAGTGAGATCTTTCACGTTGTGCAATATCCTGCTTTTATGTGTCGTTCGGGGCAAGAGGGCGCAAGTGCATGGTAGCCAGCCGGCGATGGCCAGGCGGCGCCACGAGAGTGCTGCATTCAGCGCTACAAGCGGAGGTGTCTCTACTAATGGGGCGGCCATTCTGCCCGTCGGGCCGTGGCGAGCGGCGGCGACCTCACTTTCAGCAGTCCCCGTATGCACGTGCGCGCCATTTCCCTGGTTATTTTTTGCGGTTTTTTTAAACCATCGGAGCCTTTATATGTCGAAGTGTTTAGAGCATATTCTAGAGTTGTCATTTGGACACCAGTTTGAGTTGTCTTCACAACTTGTGGGGTCGCTCGTTAATAATCGCCGCCCGATCGGTCTGTGCTTCGCTTGTCTCCCAGGAAGTGACACAACACAACGAGAAGGCAGCGAATGGGTTTACTGTACTTCCCGGTTACCCGTCTTCGAGAGCCGACAGTCCGGACCCGCCGATAGCCCGTCGTTCGTAGCTCGCAGTCGGAGTCCGTGTCCACGCCTGTGGATCGTCCTTCCCACGCAAGCTAGGCTAGCTTTTCCGGGCAATCCCAGCCAGAGTCTCGCTGTGAAACCACTCCTGGATCGTCATGGCCTACACTCTAAGAAAAAAGGTAGTCGTATGTGACTACATTGAGGTGGTAAAAAGTTGTCCCAAATATAACGACACTCAGTGTAGTGAAATTTGACCACCCCCTAAAGCAACATGGCGGCCGGTTAGCGAGGCTCAAATTCCCCGGTAAGGCCTAACGAAGAGCACGACTTTTCGGCCAAGTGAGAGAATAGAGCGCATACGCCTATTCGACGTGTTTTAAGCGCCTTCAGACACTCTAAACATCCGTCCCCAGACACCGGTACCGTACCTATATCCTGTAAGGACGGCAGTGTGTGTGCCGGAATTGCCGCGATCGCCCCCGATGGCATCTCGCTAGATTGACTATTTTTACCACCGGCGGTGAACGCTCAAAAAAGAAATCGTTACACGAGGAATGGGCATGCCGACTTTATTGAACACAACGTATGCCTGTCGCGTGTGGCGATGAATCGCTCGGCGCCTTCGTCGTCACCGACGAGAGGCGTTCAACTCCGCACCAACGCTACCGCTATTTTCTTTCTTTTCTAGTTTGGGTTTACCTTTACCGGCGTGGTTATCCATTCGTGCGCGTCTGTGCCTGCACTTCGCACCTCTTCGACACAAAACGAGTAATTAGGTGGCTGAGTCGGCTGAGTGGCACAATTATTACGATTGTTATCGAACTGAGAAGCAGGGACGTAGGAAGGCCTGTGAACCGCAGGCCAGCCAGGCCAGCTGTTTGTAAATCAATAGCTACCAGGGTGTCGAACCGAAATTTTTATCGGTTCGGTTCCGGTTCGGGTTCACGGCTTTCGGTTCAGCTCCGGTTCAGTTCCGGGAGCAAAAAATAACGGTTCGAACCGGTTTGAACCGCAAAACTGAGAATGTTTCTTTGGCAATAGGCACTATTTCAACAGTGAAACGAGTATCTATATAGCTTTTTTATCATTCGTAGAATCCACCTTCATTTTCAGGTACCAAAAATAAATTGCGTTATTTAATTTCGATGACACAGTAAAAGAAAGCTAGATTAACAAATATGACTCAACATTTCTTTTTTTTCCTCAGTCGCATATAATTTATCCATATTCAAAGGTTATCAGTTTGGTAGGTCGCCTAAAATATCCGTTAAGGCTACAACTTAGCGTCGCAGCATTAAAAGTTGAATCCTGCTGTGCTCTTGAACCTAAGAATTAATCACAGTGCATAAAATCAAGAATTGGGCACGGCCTCACCATATATATCCTAAAATTTAGTTTACAAAATACGTTTTACAATATATATGATAACGACGCAACTGAGCTAAAAGCAATAATATTTTCAGAATGCCAGGAAAGGTTTAGGATAAACCCTTTCAGTCTACCTTTCATAGAAACACTGAGCGGCAATCACAACGCTCGCTTTCCTGACCAATATTGTTTACATTCGGCACAGTGATGCAGGCGAATAATCATGTAGAAAAGACTGACCTTCGTACTGATATCGGATCTGGCCTAAAATAGCGCGTACCGAAGTGAATATTTTCGACATAGTTTGGCGTTTGGGGTTTGTTCTTGTCAAGATGCCGGTCAATTCAATTTGCAAATAAACATCACCCTTGCTATTTTTTATATTTTTTGTTAAATATAACAAAGTAGTATTCCATACTCTGCTCGACATTACAGCTACTTAATTGGTCACTTTCTCGGGGTCTGCGTGCGCAATCGTCATAGTTCCTTCCGCCACGCGCAACTGTGTACTTTGCTTTCGTCCAGCCCACAGACACACAAAATTCTTGTTCATCACATAAAAGGAGCAGGAGACTTCTATATGTTTGAGAAGTTGAATATGCGTCAGGAACACATATGTTATTTAAATGAGCTTCAAAATAAAACCTTTGGTTAACGTTTTTCCCAAATCACTTATGGACGGGCCTGTCGAGGATAAAAACGCCGGAAATAATTTGCAGAGCATATTTCAGATAATTTGGGGGTGCATTTAGTTATGATGTATATCTTTAGGATGATCGACCTTTATTTATGTTCTATTTTTTCAGGCAGCAATAAAATATTTTTTTAATGTCATGAATAAATTTGACTGTATGAAGTTCGCATAGCCACTTGAGACCGACACGGGAGGATGATACTCGAGAATACGCCATCTGTTGAGTCTGCGGAACGCGCTTTTTTGTTCGCTGTTCGGCAGTGTGAAACACCGGGTCGCGGGATACGCCAAAAAGCACTGTGTGCTCACATTATAGATCTTAAGGCAAATACACGAAATGTGCAAAAAGAAATAATAATAGGTATTCTTCTAAATAATCCTACACATGACACCTTACTCCAAAAATTAATGTATAGAAATGAAGGTTATAAACGTAAACATGTTTGACGGAACTCCGTCTGGTTGGGTAAAAATGTGAGAAGTATAGACCTTTACCAACCAAGTCCCAAACATTTAGGAGCCCGACATATCAATATGTCGAGCTAAATAGGTCGATAGCCACTTAACTTTCGGCGTATGTCAACGGACTAGGGCACTTGAAGAACCAAGAAGTCCGAGGACACTTAAGCACTTCTTATGAGCTGTGAAGGCGAAATCATGAATGTCGTTATTCTGTTCGCTTAGTTTATCTGCGGCGTAGGGGCGTGGACGGCCCCGTTTCGTTGGCCGTCCGCCGACCGCGGGAGCTCCAGTGAAGGGGCCTCGCAGCGCTGAGCTCGGCCGCGCAACCTCTTCGGAGTTTGCTCGAGCGGGCTGTGCAGCCACGCTCGCACTGCCGCACCTCTTCCCGGCGGCCGGGCCGCTGCGTGCGCTGCGTCGCCATGGAGAGGGCTTCTCTGGTGGCGTTTTTGGAACTACGCCGCACGAGAGCCAATGGGAGCCTCGATCCTTGATAACACGCGCTAGCCAATGGGAGCCTATCCATCAAAGTTCTGCAACACGCGACATTGGGACTGGGGAAGGCGCCGTTTGGCGTGGCTTTAAAGCTGACGACGTCGGTTCGCTCCATGGGACAGTTAATGGTTCCGCATTCAAAGTGAAGGAAGCAAACGACACACCGTAGATGGAAAAGAAGCTGCAGCTCTCCGCGTGCAAATAGTCGACCGTGATGAAAATACCGAACCGGTTTTGAAACGTCGGACTCCTAACTGTTCAGGACCTGGTTAGTTATCGTCCGTCGTTCTCAAATAGAGATGCAAGCAACAATGTTCCTAATTATACATAAATATTGCGAAGAACAGACAATATATTTCTAATTTAAATCACATTTGGACAACGGATTGCACGAGCTTCAGTACTTTCTCGGGAGGCTAAAGTTATATTCGGTTTAACGTGCACTTGTTTTGGGGCCTTATTTTACGACTCTGTGCTTTATCAGTCATGAGCGCTCTAACATTTTATTAGGCTGCCGCATATCATCGCGAGACTGCTATATATACTGCACAACTTTACAATTTGGACATCCCCTTCTGCCATACTTTGTTTCAGCTTAAAGGGACATTGCAAAGGGACGAAGAAAACCAAATGCTGCTTCGAAATGCGTTCCTATCAGTGCCATATGCGATCGTTCAGTGACGACATTGGTCTAGAGTCTAGACTCTAGAGCGTCAGGTAATGACAACATAGAATTCTAGAGGAAAGACTGGCTGAAGAGGCGCAAGTGACCTTTTCTGATCTCTTCAAGCACGTGACTCTCACTCCAAATTTTGCTTGGAACGCCCTTAAATTGGTGGGGCGCTCACATCTTCATAACTGGATGTTAATTTCCAACATTTAGGAAGATCGCACATGGTCGTTGCATGCTATTGTCGTTTGGATTCTCTATTGGTTCAGTCCAAGGACTCTTGGACTGAACCAATAGGTTCTCTATTGGTTCAGTCAAGGACGCTCAACATTCTGAACTTATTTCAACTATTATGTTCAAAGCACGTCAGATTTGTTTCTTTATTTTATGCTTAATGTGTTGCTAGAATCACACTCACTAGTTCGAGCGAACGCGATGCAAATTAAAAACAAAAAATTGGCCAGGAACGTTTTCAGGGTTCCTTCAATTCGAGACGCAGCCGATGCAACAAGCGCGAGCATGTGGTCCTGACCAGCGCTTGCTCTGCAGGAGCGCGCGTGCTTGGCAAGAACGCTGAAAGCCCGGAGCTCGCTCTTTTAGCTTCTGCTACGCTCACACTTAAAGTGAAACCCAGTATTGTGTTGAGAACAGCACATTCACATTTAACCAGAAAACTGAACTGTTTAACATGGTTTGCACGTGACATAATCGCACTATATGCTAGTGGTAAAAAAATTATTTTTGCTGTGAAAATCAAATCCCGTGGTGCAGAATGCACGCTGCAGAAGGTTCGCGCTCAGTGCAACTCATGTATTCTTTCTTGGTGCAGCGTCGTGAGGAACGGCGCGAGCATCTGGCACCCCGAAAACGCGCTTTCTGGCAGGAGTGATTTTGCAAACGAAGTAGCTTTGCGGGATCACGCTCTCTGGTCTGCGGCCAAGATGCGGAGCAGAGGAACCTTTAAAACACAATGTGTTTTTAACCCCCCCCCCCCCCTTTTCATTTTACGATGCTCCTCCAGAGAATACTTTTTATTTCTGAGGGACTCCCTCCTCCGTTTGGGGGTGCCAATTCGACAATTATATTTGTGTCATTTGTTAACAGTAATCCTCCATTTATTTTATTTTGCACCCAAAAACTGTGAAGTTTAAACAAAACTGCGAGAATTTGAGCGGCTTCCTCTAAGGCCACTAGAATCTTTCGTTCAGGTGTCCCTGCCGTACACACTTGTAGTTCTATTTATCGTCAGATTAATAAGCCACATTTAGTCCTTTCAATCCTTCTATTCTCGGGGACAACTTTCATGAGACAGTTCAGCAACAACGAAAACATGTTTGGCTGCCTCAATGATGTGTATATGTCAAAGGGTTCATGCAACAATTTTTGTACTTCCAGTAAATACCACTAGGAGCTAATCCCTGACGTTGATAGCTTGCAAAAACACCCATTAGTTTTTCTCTCCGCTCAATGGCAGACGCAGAAAAAATGAAGGAAAGAAATAGCTTCCCCTCCTCAACTCGCTATTAAAACGAGCGGCTAAGGGATCTGACACTAATTGTATACCGCCAGTGTTAGAGTTCGGCTATTCTCATCTTTGGTTGAACACGAGCCAACACGAATGTTTGGCGATGCTGATTGTCAAGAACCCGAGCACTCGACTCGGGCTCATGACAATCTTGTACGTCACGATGACACGTGACTCGCGGTGAGAAGTCGTGATGGCATGTGACGTCACGGTGTCAACAACGCAATTGCATCAGCGCTCCGTCTGTGTATTTGCTTCAGAGTGAGATGGTATTTCTGGAAGAATGGCTCTGATTGTGGCGATTGAATGCGATGTTGTTTGGGCAATGTGTATATATATAGGTGACAATGGTGTTAATAAAAAAACAGTTGAGAGTGAAGCGCCTGTCCTGTCGTCCGTGTTTCTTGATTGTCCCCGTTTGTTCGCGCTTTTTCAACCTTTTATTCAATGCTAATACATCTATAGTCCGTTGCAACTCAAGAAGGTAGGGCGAGGGAAAGGAAGGCCCGGGAGGAAGAAGCAGACGGAACGCTGGAGAAGAGAGAGGAAACCTCCTCCTCTCTCCAGCGTTCCGCCTGCTTCCTCCTCTCCGGCCTTCCTTTCCTTCGCTCTACCTTCTTGAGTTGCAACGGACTATAATGACGTACTCAATTTAAGTCTACTTGACGCGGTGAGTCACGTGACTACGTCACAAGGCCACGTGACGTGACATTATTTGACATCATATCTTGACACCATGACGTCACGTGACCACGTGACATATGATTAATCGTAGTGCCAATACAAAAGCGCCACGAAAAGCCAAAATTATTCATACATTTCAATTGAGTATATGACAATTTGATCACTATATAGAAATGCCAGCTGCCAATTTTTACTTCTCGAACACTCATTTTGTAATAAAAAAGATTACCGTGAACCG